>CAUYRH010124249.1:0-23652 GCA_963574655.1 Perodicticus potto | reverse complement strand
CCTCCAATTCCTGGGCTCAAGCGAGTCTCCTGCCTCCGCCTCCCAAGTAGCTGGGACTGCAGGCGCCCGCCACAATGCCCGGCCATTTTTTGGTTGCAGCCGTCATTGTTGTTTGGCGGGCCCGGGCTGGATTCGAACCCGCCAGCTCAGGTGTACGTGGCTGGCGCCTTAGCCTGTTGAGCCACAGGCACCGAGCCTCTTTTACTATTTTATGCAGGGTTTAATAATACTGATTGAGAGCTGTAGTATTAAGTGTCTGAACATTCACTTGGCCATGTCCTTTAGGTAAGGTAAAGAATGCTTTCTTTTTCTGAAGTAATGAATGATTTTAATGCTTTCAGCACATTCTGAGATGTGTTTTATCATTTCCAGTATGTCCCTAGAAAAGTCCCATAAGTCTTTGTTTCATTTACAACTTTAATGTTGGTTTTTTTTTGCTTTTGCAAATGATGGTGGTGAAGAATGCACCTTATTAGTGCACATGCACATAAGGGATTAATCTGTTGATTTTTCATTCTGGCAAATTTGGGCTAATAATTGCTGCTTTATAGAGCCGTTTCAAGAATTAACCAAGCTAATTCACGTAAAGCACTTGGAACATGGTAGACATTCAAAACATGCAAACTCTTTATTTTTATTATGTGTCTATAACATGTAAAGGGTTAACAGCTTTATATAAAGAGATTTAATTTTTTTTAGTTCAAAGGAAGATCTAAAATTTTTTTCATTTTGTTTTAGAAAACTGATAACTATAGAAGTTATAAGACAACTTTCTGGATTTTTTTTTTTCTTTTCTTCTTTTTTCAAAGCTAGCTTTAATGAAAAACCAGCCCAGGTAGAGCCTGAGATGGTATCTGCGATTTTATTTTATTATTTTGTTTTATTTGATTTGATTTTTTAAATTTATTTTATTTTATGACAGATTCTTACTCTGTTACCTTTGGTAAAGTGCTATGGGGTCATAGCTCACTACAGCTTCAAACTCTTGGACTCAGGTGATCCCCTTGCCTCCGCCTCCCAAGTAGCTGGGACTACAGATGCCTGCCACAACACCCAGCTAGTTTCTTTCTCTTTTTTTTTTTTTTTTTGAGACAGAGTCTCACTTTGTCACTCTTGGTTGAGTGCTGTGGCATTATATCTCTCAGCAACTTCAGACTCTTGGACTCAAGTGCTTCTCTTGCCTCAGCCTCCCAGGTACCTAGGACTACAGATGCCCGCCACAACGCCCGGCTATTTTTAGAGACGGGGTCTCACTCTGGCTCAGGCTGGTCTCGAACCCGTTAGCTCAGGCAGTCCACCAGCCTCGGCTTCCCAGAGTACTAGGATTACAGGCATGAGCCACCATGCCCGGCCTACCATAGCGACTCTTATCAATTCACTAAATTTAAAACAAAATGAAATCAAAAGGTAAAAATAAAAGTAGTGCAGTCTTTCATATCCTCTAGTTTATTACTTAAATTGGGCATTTCAAACTATTTTTGTAAGTTACAGATCTTCAAGACCTCCAGTTTTATTGCTGACAAAGTTTTTTAGGTGGCTCTTGTAAGTATTCATGTTATAATTTGTATTCTAAAATCTTCTGGGTTTGGGCTATTACCCTAGCCCAAGAAACATGCAGTTCTTCCTAGAAAATATTCAGAGTTGCTTTTTCCTGTTAAGTTTTGTGAGAGTTAAAATATGTTCAATTTTATTTAGATTTCTTCTCCAAATTTTCATAGATTCTTAGCACTGTTTCTTTAAACACTGGAAATAGGCTAGTATATGTTTTCTTAGATACCAGAAAGGTCATCAGATAGTCTTATCTGTGATATCTGAGCATACAAAGCAATGTCTTGTATCTTATTTATTTTTATAGATTAAAAGTAAGTATTTTGGTTTAATTCTTAAGGTATGTCATTGTGTGCAAGTTTTTGATCTAAAAAGTCTCAATTTTTAAAAAATTGGAGATCAGTAAATAAGAAATGGACTGGTCTTTTATGACTACTTAAAATATATCTTGCAGCTACTGTTAAAGGTTTCATTCTTCTCATCCCTTACCAATTTAATACTAGAGGAGTCTTGGTTAGGTCTTTGTCCTATCCTAAGGTCGTAGCTAATGTCTATTAGATAAGTTCTAGAAAGAAGAGCCTTGAAAACTTGAAAACCGGCTCGGCGCCTGTGGCTCAACGGGCTAAGGCGCCAGCCACGTACACCTGAGCTGGTGGGTTCGAATCCAGCCCGGGCCCAGCAAAAACAATGACGGCTGCAACCAAAAAATGGCTGGGCGTTGTGGTGGGCGCCTGTAGTCCCAGCTACTTGGGAGGCGGAGACGGGAGACTCGCTTGAGTCCAGGAATTGGAGGTTGCTGTGAGCTGTGATGCCACGGCACTCTATCCAGGGTGACAGCTTGAGGCTCTGTCTCAAAAAAAAAAAAAACAAAACAAAAGAAAGAAAACTTAAAAACCCCATTGTTTTTTAATGTGGTCTTCTGGGGACTTTGATAATTCTTTAATGCAATTCCTACCTGTGTCAGTGTGGACTGGTTACCCTCTAGGACTGCTCTTTAGTTGCATTCTGTTACTATTTGGGGGGGAAGGAGGCAACCTGAGAATTTTCTTGCCCTCCCCTGTATTTTAGATTCCTTATTTCTTTTTCTTTTTCTTTGGGATAGGGTCTTACTTTCTTGTCCCTAGTAGAGTGCCATGGCGTCACAGCTCACAGCAACCTCAAACTCTTGGGCTCAAGCAATTCTTTTGCCTTAGCCTTCTAAGTAGCTGGGACTACAGACGTCTGTGACAACACCTGATGAGTTCTCACTCTGGCTCATGCTGGTCTCGAACTCATGAGCTCTGGCAATCTACCTGCCTCAGCCTTCCAGAGTGCTAGGATTAGAGGCGTGAACACAACACCCAGCCAATTCCTTATTTCTTATATCTCACATCTTTCTTTTTCTAGAAATAACTCTCACATACTTGAAGAACTTATTTGCTAGTAGTTTCCTAGGAGTTCAGGGAACATAAATTTTTTAAAATTTGGATATCAGGAGGTATCTTAGACGTAACCGTATTTTTTTATTTTTTGAGACAGAATCTTACTATGTCACCCTCTGTAGAATGCAGTGGCGTCACAGCTCACAGCAACTGCCAGCTCTTGGGCTCAGGCGATTTTCTTGCCTCAGCCTCCTGAGTAGCTGGGACTACGGGCACCCATCACAACATCTGGCTGTTTTTTTTTTGTTGCAGTTTGCCCAGGGCTGGGTTCAAACCCGTCACACTCAGTATATGGGGCCGGGACCCTACTCACTGAGCCACAGGTGCCAACCCTTAGACTTAACCATATTGCCGAGAAGTGTGAGACTGCTGCCTATAGTCCTCTCGTGCCAGGTAGTGGTGCTGCTCAGAAGTGTGATGTTGGCCAGGTGTGGTGGCTCACACCTGTAATCTGGATGGCCCCATCTCTACTGTAAGGAGAAAAAGTAGCCAGATGTTGTGGCAGATGCCTGCAGTCCCAGCTACTCAGGAGGCTGAGGCAGGAAGATGACTTGAACCTTTGACCCCAGGAGTTTGAGGTTGCTGTGAGCCAGGCTGATGCCATAGCACTCTAGCTCGGACAACAGAGTGAGACTCTGTCTCCAAAAAACATAATAAGAAGGGGGGCGCCTGTGGCTCAGTGAGTAGGGTGCCGGCCCCATATACTGAGGGTGGTGGGTTCAAACCTGCCCCGGCCAAACTGCAACAAAAAAATAGCTGGGCATTGTGGCGGGCGCCTGTAGTCCCAGTTACTTGGGAAGCTGAGACAAGAGAATCGCCTAAGCCCAGGGAGCTGGAGGTTGCTGTGAGCTGTGAAGCCATGGCACTCTACCAAGGGCGACAAAGTGAGACTCTGTCTCTAAAAAGCATAATAGTAATAATAATAAGAAGAAGAATTGTGGCTCGGTGCCTGTGGCTCAAGCAGCTAAGGCGTCAGACACATACACCAGAGCTGGCAGGTTCGAATCCAGCCCGGGCCCGCCAAACAACAATGACAGCTGCAACCAAAAAGTAGCCAGGCGTTGTGGCGGGTGCCTGTAGTCCCAGCTACTTGGGAGGCAGAGGCAGGAAAATTGCCTGGGCCCAGGAGTTGGAGGTTGCTTGAGCTGGGATGCCATGGCACTCTACTCAGGGCGACAGCTTGAGGCTTTGTCTCAAAAAAAATAATAATATGAAATAAAATAAAAGAAATGGGATGTTGAGCAGCGCCTATGGCTCACTGAGTAGGGCACCAGCCCCATATACCGAGGGTGGCGGGTTTGAACCTGACCTTGGCCAAACCGCAACAAAAAATAGACGGGCGTTGTGGGAGGCACCTGCAGCTACTCGGGAGGCTGAGGCAAGAGCATTGCCTGAGCCCAAGAGCTGGAGGTTGTTGTGAGCTGTGACGTCACAGTGCTCTATTGAGGGTGACAAAGTGAGACTCTGTCTCTAAAAATAAAAAAAAAAAAAAGAAAGAAAGAAAAGAAATGAGATGTTCTGATTGTCATTCTTGTGTATGTTATTCCTGCCATCACACCTTCTATGTGAAAGGTTTTGTTGTTTCAAAACCTATATTGCGACTGGGTGCAATGGCTCAGACATGTAATCTTAGTACTCTGGGAGGCCAAGGCAGAAAGATCCCTTGAGCTCAGGTGTTTGAGACCAACCTGAGCAAGACTGAGACCCTGTCTCTCCTAAAAATATAAAAAAATAGCTAGGCACCGAGCCAGGTGCCTGTGGTCCCAGCTACTTGGGAGGCTGAAGCAGGAAGATGACTTGAACCCTTGACTCTATGAGCTTCAGGTTGCTGTGAGCTAGGCTGATGCCACTGCATCCAGAGTAAGACTCTGTCTCTATGTAAATCAATAAATAGGGCCAGGCATGGTGGCTCACGCCTGTAATCCTAGCACTCTGGGAGGCCAAGGCTGGTGGATAGCCTGAGCTCAGGGGTTTGAGACCAGCCTGAGTGAGAGCCAGACCTGCATCCCTAAAAATAGCCGGGCATTGGGACGGACGCCTGTAGTCCCAGCTACTCGGGAGGCTGAGGCAAGAGAATCACTCGAGCCTGAGTTTGAGGTTGCTGTGAGCTATGATACAACAGCACTCTACCAAGGGCAAATAAGTGAGATTGTGTCCTGAATAAATAAATGAGAATTAAAAAATTAAAAACCGGCTTGGTGCCTATGGCTCAAGCGGCTAAGGCGCCAGCCACATACACCTGAGCTGGAGGGTTCGAATCCAGCCGGGGTCCACCAAACAACACTGACAGCTGGAACCAAAAAATAGCCGGGCGTTGTGGCGGGCGCCTGTAGTCCCAGCTACTTGGGAGGCAGAGGCAAGAGAATCGCTTGAGCCCAGGAGTTGGAGGTTGCTGTGAGCTGTGATGCCACAACACTCTACTGAGGGCAACAGCTTGAGGCTCCATCTCAAAAAAAAAAATTAAAAACCTATATTGAGGGGCTAGATTGTTAATAATCCAAAAAGTACAAGAAGGCACACAGTGAAAAATCTGTTTTCCTCTCCTGTCATCCAGGTACCCAGTTCCTTTCCCTGTAATAACGAGTACTATTTCTTTCTTTCTTTTTTTTGGGGCGGGGAGTGGTATATCCTCCTCTGGAAGCTTTTAAGATCTTTTTTTTCTTTTGGGTGCATTAAGATATTTCTTTGTGCCTTAGTATAAGTCTTTTTCCCCATGAATTGTGCTGTTTGGTAGATACTTTTTATTTTTATTTTTTTGAGTCTCAAGCTGTCGCCCTGGGTAGAGTGCTGTGGCATCATAGCTCACAGCAACCTCAAACTCCTGGGCTTAAGTGATTCTCTTACCTTAGCCTCCCAAGCAGATGGGACTACAGGCACCTGCCACAATGCCCGGACTATTTTTTGGTTGTAGTTGTCATTGTTGTTTGGCAGGCCCGGGCTGGATTTGAACCCGCCAGCTCCAGTGTATGTGGCTGGCGCCCTAGCCGCTGAGCTAAGGTACTGGGCCTTGGTAAATACTTTAAAGAATCATGTTCTTTGGTTCTGTGATTCTTCTTATGTATTTTCTTAGTTCTCTCTTTCAAAAACTCCTATTTAAAACTCTAAACTTTCCAAGTTTTCATATAATGAATTTACTTTATTTTCATTGAATTTCACTCTGTAAGCACATAGATATCTTTTTCTAACTCTAAATTATTTACTATTGGTATTAGTTTCCTAGGGCTTCTGAACAAAATACCAGAAACTCTGTGACTTAAAACAATAAAAATTTATAGTCTGGGAGAGGAGGGGATGGGTGAAAACCTGCCTAACGGGTACAGTAAACACTATCTGGGTGACGTGCACACTTACAACTATGACTCAAGCATTATAAATGTGATCCATGTAACCAAAATATTTGTTCCCCCGTAATACTTTGAAGTAAAGAAATTTATAGTCTCATAATTCTGAGACTAGAAGTATGGGGTCAGGGTGTTGAGGCCACGCTGTCTTGAACAGCTCTAGTGGAGAGTCTTTCCTAGCTTCTAGTGTTTGCCAGAAATCCTTGGAATTCCTTGACTTACAGATGTAGTACTTCAGTCCCATAGCCGTCTTCCTATGCCGGCACTCCTTCTGTGTATGTCTGTCTCTGTGTCTAAATTTCTCCGTTTTATAAGGATGTTAGAATTATCCTAATAACCTCATTTTAACTTGATTACCTTTGTAAAGACCCAGTTTCCAAACGTTACATTTTGAGGTGTTGAGGTTACTTCAAATTATCTTTTAGGTGGGCCATAACTCAACTTATGACACCATCCTTATATTGGGGGGGGGGTGTGCGCAAAAAAACGTACACACATGTTATGAGATCTTGTTGGAAGTAAAATCAGTCATTTCCAAAAGGTGTATGAATTGCAGGCAAAATGGATGTGCATAGCATGTATAGGTAACTTGACTAGTAACAGTACCTTCAATTGAAAGTATGTGCGTGATGGATGTGCATAGCATGTATATGTATATATATGTAACTTGACCAGTAACGGTACCTTCAATTGAAAAATGATACAGGCTCAACGCCTGTGGCTCAACAGGCTAAGGCGCCAGCCATGTACACCTGAGCTGGTGGGTTCAAATCCAGCCCGGGCCCGTCAAACAATGACGACTGCAACCAAAAAATGGCCAGGCGTTGTGGCAAGCGCCTGTAGTCCCAGCTACTTGGGAGGCGGAGTCAAGAGACTCGCTTGAACCCAGGAATTGGAGGTTCCTGTGAGCTGTGATGCCATAGCACTCTATCCAGGGTGACAGTTTGAGGCTCTGTCTCAAAAAAAAAGAAAAAGAAAAATGATACATAGATAACATTGCTTAAAATGTTTATGCATTTTTTTGGCACCATCTGCATGTTTTCTGTTTTCATTAGGATTATGGGTATCTACTGATTAATAAAAAACAGAGATTTGTGCTTTTATTTCTTTGTATTTTTATTGTATTTTATTTTATTGAGACAGAGCCTCAAGCTGTCACCCTGGATAGAGTGCTGCGGCATCACAGGTCACCTCAACCTCCAATTCCTGGGCTCAAGCGAGTCTCCTGCCTCCACCTCCCAAGTAGCTGGGACTACAGGTGCCCGCCACAACACCCGGCCATTTTTTGGTGGCAGCTGTCTTTGTCGTTTGGCGGGCCCAGGCTGGATTCGAACCCGCCAGCTCAGATGTACGTGGCTGGTGCCTTAGCCGCTTGAGCCATAGGCGCCGAGTCTTTATTTTTAATTTTTGAGACAGTATCACTATGTCACCCTTGGTAGAGTGCCATGGCATCACAGCTCACAGCAACCTCAAACTCTTGGGCTTAAGCATTTCTCTTGCCTCAGCCTTCCAAGTAGCTGGGACTACAGGCACCCACCACAGTGCCCGGCTATTTTTTTGTTGTAGTTGTCATTGTTTAGCAGGCCTGGGCTGGGATCGAACCCGCTTGCCTGTGTATATGTGGCTGGCGCCCTAACCCCTGAGCTATGAGCGCTGAGCCATTTTATTTCTTGTTCGAACATTTTTGTGATGATTTTCAACAAGAAAATGGGAGCAGAACAGTTTAATCTCCCTATCTTTAAGAAAAGCATCTGGCTGATATTTCAGAAATTACAGGAGGTTTGATCTAATGGCAAGGTTAAGGGAACATTGTGCAATGACAACATATAGTAAGCATATCTCATATCTTTGTGGCCTTTCAGATTTTAAAGTGCTTGAACTTGTTATTTTTTTTGGCCTTCATAACAGTGTCATGAGGCAGATAGGGAAATTATTCTTGATATTTTGCAGATAAGAAACAGGTTCAGAGAAGTTCTGAGTGACTTGATTAGCCTTAAGGCATAAACTTAAGTGTCCAAGTTCAACACTTTTCTTTCTCAGGATCTTTTCTATCTGCCCTGTTGTACCGTCCTTAAGGATTTGAAGGTCAATGTAAAATCACAGTACAAATTTTACCAGTCAGGTCAAAATAAGGGAATTTTTATTTTTACCTTCCTTTTGCTGCTAACCATCTCAAAACATAGTGGTTTAGGCTCGGCGCCTGTGGCTCAAGCCCCTAAGGAGCCAACCACATACACCTGAGCTGGTGGGTTTTGAATCCAGCCCTGGCCCACCAAACAACAATTGACAGCTGCAACCAAAAAAAAAAAAAAAAAATAGCTGGGCGTTGTGGCGGGTGCTTGTAGTCCCAGCTACTTGGAAGGCAGAGGCGGGAGAATCTCTTAAGCCCAGGAGTTGGAGGTTGCTGTGAGCTGTGATGGCTTGGCACTCTACCCAGGGGCAACAGCTTGAGGCTTTGTCTCAAAAAAAAAGAAAAAAAACATAGTGGTTTAATAAACAACCAATATTTATTTGATTGTGCTGTCTTAGCTCCATGTGGCACTGGGTCAGCCATCAGGCTTGAGGATGGAGTTCTCAAGATGGCTTAACTCAGATGTCTGACAACTCAGCTGAGTGGTGGGAAGGGCGAAGGCCTGGCAAGACGTCTCCCTTCACCTCCCTCTCCCCTTCTCCAGAGCCCACCTCTCTCCACATGGTCTTTGTTTACAGTGGGCCAATTAGGCTGTTTTACATGGCATCTGACTTCAAAAATGTATTAACATAGAAACAGTTTTTGCTAAGCCTTTTAAGGCTTAGTCCTGGGAATTGGCATGCATAAACAGGAATGGGAGAAATTATTGGCGTCCTTCTTTGAGGAAGAAGGTTCTGGTACTGAGTCTCAGTTTATTCAACTGTTATGTTTTTTATGAGCCATCACTGTTCGTGATACTGACTCCTTCACAGATCTTAGTCTGAAAAGGTGATAATGCAGAGAATATGATTTCTTTTTATAAAGTTATGAGTAATTCTTAAATTCAGGATTTTGTGATATTGACTTTTAACTTCTTCATATAGGAAACCTGGACAAGCATGAAGAACTAGAGAAACTTGTAGCATGGTTTTTGGGAGTAGAAGCCGCTATGACATATGGCATGGGATTTGCAACAAATTCAATGAATATTCCTGCACTTGTTGGCAAAGTAAGATACTGTCATTTATGAAAAATCCCTAATATATATTTTCTTTTGTTTTGAAAAACATTCAGAGGAAGCCAGAAGCTATTGTAAACTTAGAGTAAATAGGCTTGGTGCCCATAGCATAGTGGTTACAGCACTGGCCACATGCACTGAGGCTGGCAGGTTTGAACCTGGCCTGGGCCAGCTAAACAACAATGACAACTGCAACAAAATAAATAGCCGGGCATTGTGGCGGGTGCCTGTAGCCCCAGCTACTTGGGAGCCTGATGCCATAGCATTCTACCGAAAGTGACACGGTGAGATTGTCTCAAAAAAGAAAAAAAAAAAACAACCTTTAGAGTAAACATAGTTTACCCAAAGATACTTGTATCACAAATTTTTGGACGAGTATATCCCATGGAGACTTTTATCAGTTAGAGCTGTAGTCCCAGGTACTTGGGAGCCTGAGGCAGAAGCAGAAGGTTGGCTTGAGCCCAGAAATTTAAGGTTTCTGTGAACTATGATCATACCATTGCACTGTAGCCTGGCTGGCAAAGCAAAATCTTATCTCAAAAAACAAACAAAAAAACCCTGAGATTCTTTTTGGGAATTTCCTAAACTTTTTCACACTATGAGATTAAATATTTCATCATCTTCTCCCTGTATGCTCACAAATTCTAGCAAAGCATGATGTAGAGTTAGATTTTTTCTGTACAGACCTGGAAGGTACTACCTTAAAGATTTATCTTCCAAATCAAACATTATAGTTGAAATGTTATGAAATATCATTAAATCTGTTAAAGGCAATAACTAATCCAGTTTTAATAATTTTTTGAATCTGATACTGAATTTCTAGGTAAAGTGGTTAATTTTCAGTTTAATGGCTGGGGGAGGCTGTATGTTAAGTAGGAACATATGTTCTAGAGGCAGGAGCTTTATATTGAATCACTTACTTGTGACTGCTTGTGACCGTGGGCAAGATTTTTAACTCCTGACCAAGAGTTCCTCAGATGTAAAATGGGGTGATGATAGTACCCACTTTGTAGAGTCGTGAAGATTAAAAGTAATAATGTATTTAAACCCCTTAACCTAATGCCTGAACATATTAAACACTTAGATGTCAACTGCTGATATTTAATACTTATTTTTGAACCAAAGATATAATAGAGCCTCAGAGTAAATTAGAAGGGGGAAGAAACAGATTGGTAACAATGAAATGAACAAAGCTGTCAAAGAGGAGATGATAAACAAAAAGAACATAAGGATATTGAAGGCTTTGCCAGAAAAATATTAAACTGGGAAAAGAAGAAAATAAAATAGTGTGTGTTTTGGGGAGAGGACTTTTTGAGGTAGAGTGGAAAAACAAAAGTGGTAGATAAAGAATTTGAAGACTTGTAGAAGAAAAACTAACCTCTCTTCATTTTCTGCAGATTCATGTTTTCTGTTTTTCTTTTTCTTTTCACATTTTGTCTTTTTTGTTTGTTTGTTTGTTTTTTGAGACAGAGTCTCAAGCTGTTACCCCTAGGTAGAGTGCCGTGGCGTCATAGCTCGCAGGAACCTCCAACTCTTGGGCTCAAGCAATCTTCTTGCCTCAGTTTTTCCCATTTTACTAAGAGACGGGGTCTTGCTTTTGCTCAGGTTGGTCTCAAATTCGTGAGCTCAGGCAATCCACCCACCTCAGCCTCCCTGAGTGCTAGGATTATAGGTGTGAGCCACCGCGCCCGGCCATTTTGTCTTTTTTATTGTTGACTTTTTCCACAGTTGTCTTTACACCATTTTATTGAATTTACTGCTTCAAATTCCTTTGGGCTAACGGGAACAATGGACAAATATAGAGATAAAAGTACAGCTTAATAAAGCCTTTTAGAATGGTTTTGAAACTCAGAATAAATAAGTAGTGTGGAAGGATCTGAAAGGTTCTCCCATAAAGCAAGTGTTGATTTTGTTTTTCATCCCATCTCCCTTTTGTATGGATTTGTACCATTTTGTAAAGGTATTTATTTTTTCCTTTGCATCCTATACTTTAGTTGTTCGGATTACCTAAATAGATAATATCCACATACATGTGTTTTTTTTTTTTTTTTTTTGCAGTTTTTAATCCAGGGCCAGGTTTGAACCCACCACCTCCGGTATATGGGGCCAGCACCCTACTCCTTTGAGCCACAGGCGCCTCCCCTCACATACATGTTTTATTGTGCCTTTTTAACAAGTATTACTTGCTTGAGAGCAAACTGATGATTACTGTCACCTCCTCATTAGATATCTTAAATCTCTAAAAGGCCAGAGCAGAGGGTTATTCTACCAGAGTCCAGGCAACAAGGTTTCCAGGCATTTACGTTGTACAAGAAGCTTTCCCCTCTCATGGCTGAAAATTTGGCACATCTATGATTTTTCTGCTCCCTTTTAGTCTTCAAGTCTTCTAGGTCAAAACCCTCCCATTCAGAAAGGTCTAACTGTGTGACCTTCCCTCCAGCCAGGCCTCAGCTCAGTCTTTCCATATTGTGGGTAGCCATCCCAGAACCCTTTGCTTCCAGTCTGGAGCACATCGGTGGAGTTCAGGGTGTACAGAGGAAACATTCAGTTTCATTTTTGTCAATTTTAATGCTTTTTTTCCAGCTCGAATTTAGACCTCCAGAAGAGTTGCAGAAGTACAGAGTTCCTGTATGCCCTTCATTGGCTTCCTTTTACGTCAACATCTTATAAAATAGTGGAACATTTCTCACAACTAAGAGATTGACTGTGCCACAATCCTGTTAATTAAAGTGCAGAACCCACTCAGTTCTCACGAGTTTTTTCACTGATGTTCTTTTTCTGTTGCAGGATCAGTTGAGGATCCACATTGCATTTCATTGTTGTAGCCCCTTAGTCTCCCCCAATCTTTCACACTTCCTGTCTTTTCTTTGTCTTGTCTTTCCTGACCTTGACACTTCTGAGGAGTACTAGTCATTTATTTTGTTGATGTCTCTCAATCTGGGTTTGTCTGCTGTGCTATCATGATCCGATTGAGTCCATGCGTTGTTGAGAAGGATGCCACAGAGGTGATGCTCTCTCATTGCTTCCTATGGGAGGCTTCCTTGTGTTGATGTGTATTACTGGTGATGTAAATCTTGATGTCTGGCTAAGGTGGCAGCAAGGGTTTTCTACTATAAACTTTACTACTTTTCTCATTGTAATATCAAATATTGTGGCAGAGATACTTTGAAACTATATAAATAGCATTTCTGATTAAACTTTTACCTACTAAATTTAGCATATAATATGTGGATCTTGCCTGTAGCACTTATTACCTCGGTGTTGTAATGGTGTTCTTTCTGTTTTTTTCTCTTTCCTTCTGTACTTATTAATTGGAATTTTAGAGTAAGGAAGATTTGTTGCTTCTCCACTATATATGTATATAAGCGTAGTTTTGTGAATTATTATTTGGGTTATAACCTAACATGATTGCTTTTTTATTGTTGCTTTTGAGTTTGGGCCATTTGGGAGCTCATTCGGTGGGTACCGGTGTCCTTTGAATATGCAACAACCAAATTTTTAAAAAGCACTTTCATGTTTCTGGTGCCCTAAGATGTTCCAGGCATATCTTGTATTTTCTTTTCCCACATTTGGAATTAACCAGTTCTTCAGAGAATTCTGGTTTTTTTTTTTATTTGGGAATGGCATTTAGAAACCATGGTCTGGGAAATAGGTGTGTTTATTACCACACAAATATCACTGTTTCTCACCTCTCAGTGGATAGACCTATCTGTGGAACTTTTTTTCTTTTTAAGGCTGGTGAAGCAATTTTTCTTTTTTTAAGAGACATGGTCTAGCTCTGTCACCCAGGCTGGAGTGTAGTGGCCCAGTCATAGCTCACTTGTAACCTGGAATTCTCAGACTCAAGTGATCCCCTTGCTTCAGCCTCCTGAGCAGCTGGGACTATAGGTGCATGCCATCACACCCAGCTAATTTTTTTTTTTTTTTGAGACAGAGCCTCAAGCTGTCACCCATGACATGAGCGCCATGGCATCACAGTTCACAGCAACCTCCAATTCCTGGGCTCTAGTGAGTCTCTTGCCTCAGCCTCCCAAGTAGCTGGGACTACAGGCGCCTGCCACAACGCCCGGCCGTTTTTTGGTTGCAGCCGTCATTGTTGTTTGGTGGGCCCAGGCTGGATTCGAACCCGCCAGCTCAGGTGTACGTGGCTGGCGCCTTAGCCCGTTGAGCCACAGGCGCCGAGCCGCACCCAGCTAATTTTTAAAATTTTTTGTGGAGACAGGATCTTGCTATGTTGTCCTGGCTGGTCTTGAACTCTTGGACTCAAGTAGTCCTCCTGCCCCTGCCTGGGTAGTAGTGAGTGAGAAAAATGTGCCGTTTTCACAGGCTCTTAGCTTCCATTTCGCAGAAATAAACAGTACGTCATACCAAAACTCACATGGAATTTCTTCAAACTAGAGAAACCAAAATTTACAAAAGATTGATGTACCAGATTTTAAGCATAAATAAAAACCTAAAAACCTGCTGCTATAATCTGCTTATTTAAGTCAATCACAGGACTAAGATATAAAATTTAAAAAGTGGAATTTTTTCATCTACTTTGCAGGTATCTTTACAGAAAACAAATTATCATGTATACTTGTTTTTCTTCTTTTTTTTTTTTTTTTGGAGACAGTCTCATTATGGATTATGGCAACCTCAAATTCTTGGGCTTTAGCAATTCTCTTGCCTCAGCCTCCCAAATAGCTGGGACTACAGGTACCTGCCACAGCAACCAGCTTTTTTTTTTTTTTTTTTTTGCAGTTTTTGGCCAGGGCCGGGTTTGAACCCACCACCTCTGGTATATGGGGCTAGCGCCCTACTCCTTTGAGCCACAAGCACCCCCCCCTTTTTTTTAGACAGAGCCTCAAACTTTCACCCTGGGTAGAGTGCTCTGGCATCACAGCTCACAGCAACCTCCAAATCCTGGGCTCAAGCGATTCTCCTGCCTTTACCTCTCAAGTAGCGGGGACTACGACACCTGCCACAATGCCCAGCTATTTTTTGGTTGCAGCCAGCATTGTTGTTTGGTGGGCCTGGGCTGGATTCGAACCCTCCAGCTCAGGTGTATGTGGCTGCTTGAGCCACAGGCGCCGAGCCAGCTGTTTTTGTTGTTGTTGTTGTTTAGCAGGCCCTGGCTGGGTTCAAACCTACCAACCTTGGTGGCCGGTGCCCTTGCTGCAGAGCTGTAAGCACCAAGCCTTGTTTTTCTTATTAAAATTGATTGCTTTGCTGTTGTACAAGATTTCCTTAATAAGATATAATTATTAGCCTGCAGTGCCATGCCTAGATGCTGCAGCAGAAAGAGCTGGGAAAGAAATTATAGAACAGATCAGAAATACTTCTGTGGCTTAGATTTCGTAGAAAAGTGGTGTAAAGTCAATGTGAACGGTGAAAATGTATGATAGAAGGCACCTGAGACAGTGAGAACTGCAGCAAAAGAAATAATGTGCTCAAAAAAAGAGTAGTGGAGACAGATTGCTACATGGTAACCCCTGGAGCTAATCTTGCAAATTAATAATGAAGTAAAAGCCATAGGAGAGGCTCGGCGCCTATAGCTCATTGGCTAGGGCGCCAGCCACATACACTGGAGCTGGTTGGTTCAAATCCATCCTGGGCCACCTACAACCAAAAAATAGCCGGACGTTGTGGTGGGCACATGTAGTCCCAGCTACTTGGGAGGCTGAGGCAAGAGAATCACTTAAGCACAAGAGTTTGAGGTTGCTGTGGGCCGTGACGCCAAGGCACTCTACTGAGGGCGACATAGTGAACGTCTGTCTCAAAAAAAAAAGCCATAGGAGATATAAAGAAAAACCCATACTTTGACGCATGTCCTGGTGCAGACTTGGAATGGGTAAAGCCCTCAAAACCTGTGGAGAGACTGGTTTTCAGCCCTTAAAGAATTAAAAACCTTACTGGAAGGAGTACTAGTCATCACCAGAGTGAGATTAGTTATTCCCTGTTTCCTCCCACTAGTAGTCAGGGCTATAAATTGGATAATTGGGACCGTTGTCCAAAAAAAAAAAAAAAAAGAAACCTAATCACACGTGTTCTATATGAAATCCTCCCGACTCCTACAGGAACAGGCTGATATTGAGATCCCAAATTAAAATATATATGGAGTCTCAAAGTGGGGAGTGAGAGAGGATACCCAGAAAAAGTAAGGTCTAAGTCTAAGAGAACAGGTCTTCTCTAGGAGAGCCCAAGGACATAGCTGCAAGGTCCTCCCTGTAGTGACGCAGCTCTTAGGAATTTGTGGAAACTTAATTTCCTGGGACCGCTCGCTTGCACTTGTGTAAAAGCCGGAGCAGTTCTCCAGCTTGATTTAAACTGACCAGTGAGAAAGGTACCCATGGGCCGGAACTTTCTGACTGACGGTGAAAAGGAGAAGACTGAGCCAGTCGGCAGCCATTTTTCAACTCTGGTCCACCCATCGCTCTGCCAGCTGGAATAAAGCCCTTCCTTTTAAAAAAAAAAAAAAAAAAAGATATAATTATTAGTGATTGTAGCATTTTGCAATTTGTATGACTCAACCTTCCCCCTCCAGTTTCTTATCTTGCTACGCTTATGATTTGGCAGGGTTGCCTGATTCTGAGCGATGAACTGAACCATGCGTCACTAGTTCTAGGAGCCAGACTGTCGGGAGCAACCATTCGAATCTTCAAACATAACAGTGAGTTTGACTTTGCATTGGAATTTACCTACTGACCTTGGCGTGTACTATTCTTTGGGTCAGCGGTGGTGGTAGCATTTGTTCCATTAGCGGTTGAAAAGTGAAACTGAAGTAGCAACATTTAAAATGTTCTTCTGGTCCAATCTATTAAAAGTTATTCTTTTCCTCATTGGAATAAAAATAGAAGTCTAAGGAAGCCCTTTATATGAATATAATACTCCTTTTACTGGACTTTCAGAATTTCCATCCTGTTTCCTTGTTTACAAATCTCTTCTTCAAATGCACTTAGTAGATGCCCACAGTGTATTTTACTGTAACACTAGCAGTATTTGGATGAGTAAATTAGGGTCCCTGATCTCAAGGATCTCTGACTGGTTAATGAAGAGACTTAATAGCTCAACCAGAACTTCCGATACAACAAACAGATACGGAAATACTGATATGAACAGATGCCATGAGAACACAGAGATAGGTGGCACATAGCCTAGCCTTTTTCCCCCTAAATGGAAACATCTTTGTGTATTATTAAATTGATTATTTACAATAAAAATGCATAACTTTCATAGTTACAGTACACAGAGGGAGAATGTGTACACATAACAGACAAAAGTCTAGAAAAATGTATACCAGAATGTTAAGTTTGTACCTCTGGATGGGAGGATTGTAGGTGGTAACCTTTTTCTTTGTCTTGTCTTAAAATGTTTTATAATGAGAATGGTGTGAACAGTATTTTGTTTTATGTAAATGAGATCTTATTAAACATTATTGAGTAATCTGTTTTTTCTTTTTATACTATATTGTGAGCATTATTTGTCAGTATCTGTGACTGTATCTCATCCTTTATGTCACCATGGCCATCAGTGTTTGTGTCATTATTTGTTAGTCAGTACCTCAACTGGACAAGATTTCTGATTTTTGCAGTTTTTGGCCTGGGCTGGGTTTGAACCCGCCACCCCTGGCATATGGGGCTGGCGTCCTACTCCTTTGAGCCACAGGTGCTGCCCCAAGATTTCTGATTTTTTAACTAGAAACAGCATAACACTCACATTTTTAGTACAACTATCTGATTAGTGCCTTAGGATAAGTTTTTAACAGTTAAAAAATGTAAATTTTTAATATGTTCCCAAATTACCTGTAAGCATTGTATGAATTTTTGCTGAAAATGTGACTGTTTTTACTTATTGGCCAACATAGGCTATCATGAATCATTTAAAATCTTTCTGAATTTAATAAGTAAATAACATGTTAATTTTTATTTTCTTGATTATTAGTTGTAGAATAGCTTTTTACGTTAATTTGTATTTCTTTATAAATTGGACATTTTCAAATAGTTTCTCTTTTTAGTGATAAGAACCCTTTTATTTTATTTTTTTAATTTCAGGTTAATGTGAGGGTACAAATAACCAGGTGACAATAATTGAATTTGTTAGGTAGAGTCCCTTTTTTAGTGTGTCCCGAACCCAAAAGGTCTGCCATATACCCTATATTATGCCCATTAAGTGGGAGCACCCCAAACCCCCCTCGGGGCCCTATTCCCCCTCTAGCCAACTTGAATTGAAATGAGTTTTTCTCCTATGTGGGCATGAATTATATTGTCTACTGAGGAGCCCTTTTATTAATTGTCCTTTATTTTATGTTGCACTACTTTTTATTCATTTTTGACTTTGGTTTTAGTGTCGTGCTATACAGTCTCATTAAAATGTTTATGTTGTCACACTTGCAGTGTTATGACTTTTGGATTTTACCTAACGCTTTCCCCATTCTGAAATCATAAGATTACTCTCTTATATTTTCTTCTGGTAGTTTTGTGGTATATTTTTTATTTAAATTTATATGGAGGGAAGCGCCTGTGGCTCAAAGGAGTAGGGCACCTGCCCCATGTGCCGGAGGTGGCGGGTTCAAACCCAGCCCTGGCCAAAAACTGCAAAAAAAAAAAAAAAAAAAAAATTTATATGGAATTCAGGGGGCATATTATGGGAGAGAGACTGAATTATTTTTCCTTAGTAGACAATATGGTTAACATTCTGCTATAGATATTTCTTTTTGTCTAAACTTTTGAATTAGTACTTATTTTTCTCTTTTCTATATACATGGGTCACTACAAAAGGTTTGAGACAGTCTGTGTTATGGTCCATTATTTCACTCCCAAGAAACAGTTCGACAGTGCCCTTGCTGATTCACCTGTGCAAGTTTCAACTTGCTTGGCTTAATCTTGTTGCTGGGAGGGCTTAATATGCTTTTGGATTTTATGTTTCTTGATTTTTGTGTATCTCAAACCTTTCATAATGACCCATGTATAAACATGGCAGTCTAAAATAATTAGTACATTTTTATTTGTCGCCTGCCGATTGTCCCATGTTGCTCTCTGCAGCAGGACTAGAGCCTTTGGACCGGGAGGGGTTTAGTTCTGTGCAGAGCGTCTCTTATCTCTTGACGAGGAAGTATGCAGCTTATTTTGTTACAAATAACTGAATATGTAAGCACACACAACTCTGGCTATATTATATGTGTTTGTGTTATGTGTTTTCTTTTTTATTACCGTTTCTCTTTTCTATGAACGTCTTAGTAAAGAACAAAATCATGTAGTTTTATTTTTGTCGAGTGATGAGCAATAAAGAATACAAAGTCAGAGTTTATGATAGTGTGTCTTCCTCCCCTATTAAGTATACCCCAGACTTAGTGTTGCTTAAATTTTGGGTTTTTTTAAGGACTTAATTTCAGAGCAGATATTTTAAGTCTAAAGTCTATAGTTGTGGCAACAATGGTTTTCAAAGCATTTGTCTTTTTTTTTTTTTTTTTGAGACAGAGCCTCAAGCTGTCACCCTGGATAGAGTGCTGTGGCATCACAGCTCACAGCAACCTCCAATTCCTGGGCTCAAGTGAGTCTCCTGCTTTTGCCTCTCAAGTAGCTGGGACTACAGGTGCCTGTCACAATGCCCGGCCATTTTTTTTTTGGTTGCAGCCATCATTGTTGTTTGGCGGCAGCTCAGGGATACATGGCTGACGCCTTAGCCCGTTGAGTCACAGGCGCCGAGCCAAAGCATTTGTTTTTAACGAGAGAGTGTGGCCCTCATTAATGGCAATACCAGCCGGATTGTTTCCTAGGCCCGTTAACCACCTTTAGGACCAACAGAGCCACAAGAACTTGGTCGTGTATTGGCAACTGATGTAGTCAAACGTGGAACAATCTCAACTGATCTCCAAGCTTGTTTAACACATGGACTCATGGGCCAGGTGTAGTGGCTAATGCCTGTAGTCCTAGCACTCTAGGAGGCCACAGGTGGATCTCCTGAGCTCAGGAGTTTGAGACCAACCTGAACAAGAGCCAAGACCCATCTCTAAAAATAGCTGGGCATTGTGGTAGGCACCTGTAGTCCCAGCTCCTTGGGAGGCTGAACCAAGAGGATTTCTTGAGCCCAAGAGATTGAGGTTGTTGGGAGGTATGACACCATGGCACTATACCGAGGGTGGCAAAGTGAGACTCTGTCTCAAAAAAAAAAAACAAATAAGAAATCCCACATGGACTCATAGATTCCCCAGAGTGGTGTATTTTTGGTCCAGGGCTCTCCAGCAAGCATTTATTGAGTACATCCCAGGTGAAAGGACATGGAGCATACACTTGGATTCCCACCCCACCGAATTTGTTTTTTTAAGAAGTATATGTGTCTGCGGTTATTTATTCACACTGTTTTGTTTCGTCGTCTTTATGCATTTATTTCTGAGCGACTCACTGGGATAAGAGGTATAGTTTGATTCTGTGAGCACAAACCTGTGAACCGGATCAATCACTAACTACAGTCATTTAGTTAAGTTTTGACGGTGTTGAATGTTTGTTACATCTGGATTTCAATTCAGGGTGGCAATAATTCACCCATTTTCCTGTTTTTTCCTACCTAACTCTAAGTATGTTAATGTTCTTTGCTGTCTTTGACACACTTCCTGAATAAGGAATGTATATTTGCATTTCTGGAATAAAATTAGGAAAGAGGAAGATGCTTTGTGACTTTGGTTTTGTGTGTGTGTGTGTGCTTTAGATATGCAAAGCCTAGAGAAGCTATTGAAAGACGCCATTGTTTATGGTCAGCCTCGGACACGAAGGCCCTGGAAGAAAATTCTAATCCTCGTGGAAGGGATATATAGGTAATCCTGCTTTATAATTCTCACCTTTGTGACTTGGACCCGTGAAGGAACTCAAGTCTAGCACCCTCTGGTAACTAAGGAGACTATTTGCGAATTGTTAAAATACCTGACACAGTCAGCTCTAGAACAGAAGTCTTTTTGTCTGACTCTTCTTTATTCTTTCTGTTATACTACATGGTCTCCAAATAACCCCCTTCTGTTTTTTTTTTCTTCTGTTTGTAGAGAGAACTTAAATATACAAGCAAGAATTGAAATACACATTATAATATGTCAAAATAAATTGTAATTTTAAGAAATACTTTATTTTTTTTAGAGACGGAGTCTCACTTTGTCGCCCCTGGTGGAGTGCCGTGGTGTCACAGCTCACAGCAACCTCCAGCTCTTGGGCTTAGGCGATTCTCTTGCCTCAGTCTCCCGTGTAGCTGGGACTACAGGTGCCCGCTACAACGTTGAGCTATTTTTTTGTTGCAGTTTGGCTGGGGCTGGGTTCGAACCCACTACCCTTGGTATATGGGGCTGGTGCCCTACTCACTGAGCCACAGGCGCCTCCCAAGAAATACTTTATTTTGGGTAACTTTTATAGCTCTGACACTTATTCTTACTTTGTAATTTTTTTTTTTGTTCTTTTGTATAATTTTAATTATATGTACAGCGTGATGCAAAGTCTAATGATGCCTGGCATTACAAATTTTAAAAGAATCTGCTGTGATTTTAATTCTTTCTTTCATGAATTAAAATCACTTATGTTCTACTACTTATTTTAAAGGCTCCGATCCCCTTTTCCCTAGTCTTCTGCTTAGCCATAGCATAATCTAACTTTGTCAGTTTAAAATCCCAGATAGAGGGCACGGTGGCTCACACCTGTAATCCCAGCAGTCTGGGAAGCCAAGGAGTGTGGATCTGTGGAGCTCAGGAGTTCAAGACCAACCTGAGGAAGATGGAGACCCTGCCTCTACTACAAATAGAAAAAGTAGGCAGGTGTTGTGGTGGGAACCTGTAGTCCCAGTTACTTGGGAGGGTGAGGCAAGAGAATCTCTTGAGCTCAAGAGTTTGAGGTGGCTGTGAGCTATGATAATGCCACAGCATTCTACCCAGGGCCACAGAGTGAGACTCTTGTCTCAAAATAAAATAAAGAGTTGCCAAACCATTTAAAAAGCAATAAATTCAAAATCTTAATAATGAAGGTACCCAACTTCTAATTTTGAGAATTAAAAAGTCTCTGTGTATGTCCTTTTTCTCCTGTTTTACCAGCATGGAGGGATCTATTGTTCGCCTTCCTGAAGTGATCGCCCTCAAGAAGAAATATAAGGCGTACTTGTATCTGGATGAGGCTCACAGCATTGGGGCGTTGGGCCCTACAGGTCGAGGTGTGGTGGAGTACTTTGGCCTGGATCCCGAGGATGTGGACGTTATGATGGGAACATTCACAAAGAGCTTTGGTGCTTCTGGAGGATACATTGGAGGCAAGAGGGTAAATAGACCATGACAACGAGCACTTACAGTTAAAGACACCTGCTACTAGATTTGACAACTCATGCTTAGCAGCCGGGGTCCTGAACTAGGATGTGGAGCTCTTGAATCTTTCTGTGGTTTAGGCTCAAAGTGTCAGCAGGTTTCACACGTCAGCTGCCTAGAGAGTGACTCTGATGTCGCCTCACTGAACTAAAGCCTGGTTCTGTTCATTGTGTGTTGTTTTCTTACTTGTGCTTCTTTCTAAACTACACACTGGTCTGAGATATAGAATACCCTCTGTGTGAAAGAACACACACAGTGGTGCTTCCTGTTTGCTACGGTCTTCTATTGGGTCTGCATTGTGTCTCAATTTCAGAATTATCAGTGTTGCCATAGGAGCCAGTGGGAATAGAAGACCACTGGCCCTGCCCTTGGACTCAAACGCATTGTTGGTTAACATACAGTCAGGAAGAAAAAAAGATTTTGCTAGCTTTGGGGTACTACAAAGTATTGTATTTTTCAATTTTAAAATTGTATAATGAATTCTGAAGCACCTGCAAATTCATGTGGCACAGTGGAAATGGTGAGCCGTAAAACCAGAGGCCTGGGTTTGACTGTGTCTTTGCTTACGTGTGAAACCATAGGGAAACCTTCCAGTTTTCTTATCAGTAAAATAGAGGTAAATATGACTAGCTTATAAGATGTAGTAAGGATTTAAAAAGTAATGTATATGCAAGCTACAACTTGGAGACACCTTGAAAACATGTCAGTGAAGGAAGCCAGTCACTAAAGGTCACATATTCTGTTTTTTATACCGAGAATAGGCATAGAAACAGATATCTTAGTAGATGCCAGGTACTGAGGGGATGAGGAAATGGGAAGTAACACCAGTGAGTACAAGGTTTCTTTTTAGGGTGATGAAAATGTTCTAAAATTAGTGGTGAAAGTTGCACAATTCTGAATATACTAAAAGCCATTGAATTGTACGCTTTAAAGAGGTGAGTAGTATGGTATGTGGCTTATATCTCAATGAAGCTATTGTTTTTTAAAACTGCAACATTAGGGAAAAAGTGATATATGTCAAGTATTTATTGGTGGCTCTGTAGTAGGTGCTCAAAAATAGTCTTTGCTTTAAAATTCAGCACTGGGAGTCTTACAGAATGGTCAATCTCTTAATAATTGATTGCCTTTTAGAGAAAACCCATTTTTAGTGTGTTTTAATCAGGTTTGATAGATTCTTTTTTTTTTTTTTTTGAGACTAGGTCTCACTATGTTGCTCTCGGTAGAGTGCTTTGGCGTTGCAGCTCACAGCAACCTCAAACTCTTGGGCTTAAGCAATTCTCTTGCCTCAGACTCCCAAGTAACTGGGACTACAGGCACCTGCCACAACGCCCAGCTATTTTTTTGTTGTAGTTGTCGTTGTTTAGCAGGCCTGGGTTGGGTTCGAACCCGCCAGCCCTGGTGTATGTGCCCGGCGCCCTAACCACTGAGCTATGGGCACCAAGCCTGGTTTGATAGGTTCTTGTCTCACATTTTACCTTTTTGTTAATGGGACCAGGCTCACTTTGGAGAGTGAATTGCTTTTTGGCAAGATGTATTGCAGTGACCCAAAGGATAGAAAAATAATATTATGGGAGAACATTTAAGTGTAATATATTTATGCTTCTGTTTTTTTTTTTTCTTGGCCTTTGTTTTATTTTGTTTGGGGGTACAATTTTTAGTATTTTTGAAGTGAAACTTTTATTGCCACGTTTTGTGTTTTCTTTTTCTTTCTTTTTTTTTTTTTTTTTTTTGAGACAGAGCCTCAAGCTGTCACCCTGGATAGAGTGCTGTGGCATCACAGCTCACAGCAACCTCCAATTCCTGGGCTCAAGCGAGTCTCCTGCCTCTGCCTCCCAAGTAGCTGGGAC
>CAUYRH010124248.1:0-21839 GCA_963574655.1 Perodicticus potto | reverse complement strand
CTCCCCTCTCCTCCCATAAAGGAGGGGAGAAGTGGAGGGGGCCAATTTCTTCAAGTGTTTCCCCTGCACTCTGTCCAAGAATCTTTATAGTTTCATGTCTTAAGTTTAAGTCTTTTATCCAGTGAGAGTCAATTTTTGTTAGAGGTGAAAGGTGTGGGTCCAGTTTCGATCTTCTACAAGTTGCCATCCGGTTCACCCAGCACCATTTGTTAAATAGGGAATCTTTCCCCCAGTTTATATTTTTGATAGGCTTATCAAAGATCAAATGATGATAAGTATCTGGGTTCATTTCTTGGTTCTCAATTCTGTTCCATACATCTACTCCCTATTTTTGTGCCAGTACCATGCTATTTTGATCACTATAGATTTGTAGTGAAGTCTAGTAGAATAATTCTTCCTGATTTGTTTTTATTTCTGAGTAATGTCTTGGCTATTCAAGGTTTTTTCTGGTTCCATATAAAAATTTTTCCAGATCTTTTAAGTATGTTGGAGGTGTTTTAATAGGGATTGCGTTAAATCTATAGATTGCTTTGGGTAGTATGGACATTTTAATAATGTTGATTCTTCCCAGCCACGAGCATGGTATGTTTTTCCATTTGTTAACATCTTCAGCTATTTCTTTTCTCAGAGTTTCATAGTTTTCTTTATAGAGATCTTTCACATCCTCACATCCTTTGTTAGGTACACTCCCAGATATTTCATCTTTGGCACTACTGTAAAAGGAATAGAATCTTTGACTGTTTTTTCAGCTTGACTATTGTTGGTATATATAAATGCTACTGATTTGTGAGTAGGGATTATGTATCCTGAGACACTGCCATATTCCTTGATCACTTCTAAGAGTTTTGTAGTTGGGTCCCTGGGGTTTTCCAGATATACAATCATATCACCTGCAAAGAGTGAAAGTTTGATCTCCTCTGACCCTATAAGGATCCCCTTGATTGCCTTTTCTTGCCTTATTGCAATGACTAAGATTTCCATTACAATGTTGAAAAGCAGGCAGCACCTGTGGCCCAAGGAGTAGGGCGCTGGCCCCATATACCGGAGGTGGAAGGTTCAAACCTGGCCCTGGCCAAGAACTGCAAAAAAGAGAAAAACAACAATGTTCAAAAGCAGTAGAAACAGTGGGCAACTTTGCTTCGTTTCTTATCTGAGTGGAAATGTTGTCAGTTTTACTCCATTCAATATAATATTGGCTATGGGTTTGGTGTAGATGGCCTCTATCAGTTTAAAAAATGTCCCTTCTATACCCATTTTCTTAAGTGTTCTGGTCATGAAAGGATGTTGGATATTATCAAAAGGTTTTTCTGCATCAATTGAAAGAATCATATGGTCTTTGTTTTTTATTTTGTTTATGTGATGTACTATATTGATAGATTTACGTATATTGAACCAGCCTTGAGACCCTGGGATAAAACCCACTTGGTCATGGTGTGTAATTTTTTTCATGTGTTGTTGGATTCTGTTTGCTAGGGTCTTATTGAATATTTTTGCATCAATATGCATTAGAGATATTGGTCTATAATTTACTTTTCTTGGTTTGGGGATCAGGGTGATATTTGCTTTGTAGAATCCATTGGGAATTATTCCTTCTTTTTCTATGTTTTGGAAAAGGTTAAGTAATTAAGGCACTAGTTCCTCTTTAAAAGTTTGGTAGAATTCTGATGTGAAACCATCTGGTCCCGGATTTTTCTTTTGGGGGAGATTTCATATAGTTACAGCTATTTCAGAACTTGATCTAGGGCTGTTCAACATTTCCACTTCTTTCTGGCTAAGTCTAGGAAGGTGACGTGCTTCCAAGTATTGCTCTATTTCTTTCGTATTTTCATATTTCTGAGAATAGAGTTTTTTGTAATATACATTAAGGATTTTTTGAATTTCTGAGGAGTCTGTTGTAATTTTGCCTCTGTCATTTCTGACTGATGAAATTAGATATTTTTATTTCTGGTTAGGATAGCAAAAGGTTTATCTAATTTATTGACCTTTTCAAAAAACCAACTTTTTGATTCATTGATCTGTTGTATAATTCTTTTGTTTTCAATTTCATTTAATTCTGCTCTAATTTTCATTGTTTCTTTTCTTCTACTGGGTTTGAGGTTAGAATGTTATTCCTTTTCCAGTTGCTTGAGTTGTCTCATTAAGTTGTTGACTTCCTCTCTGTCTGTTCTCTTGAGGAAGCTTGCAGTGCTATAAATTTCCCTCTCAGAACTGCTTTTACAGTATCCCACAGATTCTGGTAATTCATGTCTTCATTATTGTTTTGTTCCAAAAATTTGGTAATTTCTTCTTAATCTCATCTATGACCCAACTATCATTCAGCATAAGATTATTTAGTTTTCATGTTTTTGTGTGAGTATGCAGATTCCTGTAACTAAGTTCAACTTTTATTCCTTGATGGTCTGAGAAGATACAAGGAATAATTTCTATTCTTTTAAATTTGCTGAGGTTAGACTTGTGACCTAAGATGTGATCAATTTTGGAGGATGTTCCATGGGCTGTTGAGGAGAATGTGTATTCATTTTTCTTAGGATGAAATGTTCTATAGATTTCTGTTAAATCCAATTGTTGAATAGTTAATTTTAAGTCAAAAATTTATTTGCTTACTTTCTTTTTTGAGGATGTATCCAGCACTGCCAAAGGGGTGTTAAAATCTCTGACTATTATGGTGCTGGAGGAAATCAAGTTGTTCATGTCCGTTACAGTCTCTTTTATAAATTGAGGGGCATTCTGGTTGGGCTCATAAATGTTAATAATTGAAATATCATCATTTCAAGTGTTTCCCTTAACAAACATGACATGACCATCCTTATCTTTCTTTACTTTTGTTAGTTTAAAGCCTATTGTGTCTGTGAATAAAATTGGAACACCTGCTTTTTTCCAATTTACATTGGACTAAATTATAGATGTCCATACCTTCACCCTGAGTCTATGTTTATCTTTGAAGGTAAGATGAGATCCTTGTGTGCAGCAGATATCTGGCCTGAGTTTTTGTATCCAGTCAACCAACCTGTGCCTCTTTAGAGGACAATTTAAGCCATTCACATTAATTGAGAGTATTGATAAACCTGGTAGTATTTTGGATGTTGAGTTTTTCAAAACTCCAGTGAACATTTTTAGTCCTTTTGAAATTGTGGAAGTTGGGATTTGATCAAAAGTTTCTGAGTGAGTTTACTTTGGTGGTGGAGCATTAAGCTGGTCATTGTGGAGGATAGGTCTGAGAATATCCTGGAGAGCTGGTTTAGTTATGGCAAATTCTTCAACATGTGAATGTCATTAAAGTATTTAATTTTTCCATCATAGATGCCACTCAGTTTAGCTGGGTACAGGATCCTGGGTTGAATGTTGTTTTTTTAAGGAGGTTGAAGGCCAATGACCATCCTCTTCTGGTTTGAAAAGTTTCAGCAGAGAGGTCTCCAATCATTCTAATATTCTTCCCCTTGTAGGCTATGGTTTTCTTACATCTGGCTGCTTGCAGAATTTTCTCTTTCATATTAGCTTTGGTGAAGTTAATTATAATGTGCATGGGAGATGCTTTATTTGTATTGAGACATGCTGGGGTTCTGAAACTGTCTGCTATCTGAATTTCAGAATCTTTTGCTATGTCTGGGACATTCTCCTCAATGATCTGTTTCTTTTGGAACAACCTTATTGCCTTCAGGAATTTCCGTAAGGCAAATGTTTGATTTTCTGGAGATGTCCCACAGCTTTCTGAGAGAATGATCCATTTTTGCTCTTCACTTCTCTTTGAGCATTTGGGAGTGTTCAAAAGCTTTGTCTTCAATGTCAGAAATCCTTTCTTTTGCCTGCTCCATTCTGTTACTGAGGGATTCTACTGTATTTCTCACATCTTGGAAGGCTGCAACTTCTTTTCTCAATGTGTCAAAATCTTTGGTGATTTTTGTCTTTGAATTCATTGAATGCTTGAGAAAACTTTTGAATTATCCTAATTCTTGAATATTTTTGAATTATTGAGTTTGAATTATTTGAGTTTAAATTATTTCTAATTCTAACTTTACTTCCATTTTGTAAATCTTATTTGTTATCCAATTTCTTAACTCAATTTCTGAAATCTCAGCCATTTGTTTATGAATGGGATCTTCTGTTGTGGCTGCTTTGTCATTTCTTGGGGGAGTTGATCTACTTTGATTATTCATGTTGCCAGAGTTTTTCCACTGATCTGCCCCATGATTATTTTTCACCATTTGGCTAGATGAGCAGGTAAGGTAAAATTGGATTGGGGGCTCCTGGAGTTGTGATTAACCAGCCTTATACCAAAGAGCTGGGACTGGCAACTGCAGCTCCTCCCCTACAGTTTTGCAAAGGATGCATATGGTACTACTAACTGAGACTCTGGGGACCTGCTTGGTGTGGTGGGGCTAGGTGGCTCTAACTTGTATTCAGCTGGTCTCTGTCCAATCCTAGTGAATCATTGACTCTGGATTAAAGTCTCAGCTGTGGAGAAATACACGCAGCTAAGACACCTCCCCCAAGGGCAACAAATGGAAGAGGAAAATCAAACCTTACTGCTAGAGCACAAACAGGGTACCACCTTGGAGAGTCCTCAGTTGATTGGCCCACATCACGAATTCCAAACCAATTGTCCCTGTCAGCACAAATTCTCAAGTGGGAGAGTTCAAAAGGTTTCTAGAAACTAGATAGCTGTGGTCTACCAGCAGCTCAAGTGTGGCTCACTCTGGTGTTCCATGGAGTCAGAAAAGCCCATCCAGAAAATAAGTTAGTCCAGGGAGGTTGATGCCTCCTTCCGCACCTTGTACCCCCATCACATCCAGTCACTGGTAACCCTATGGGGCTATGGCCCAGTTTCCACCAATGAGCAAATGTGCCAGGGGGTTGTGCCTGCCAGAGTCAGAGAGAGATCAATGTCTCCTCAGCCAGGTCACCACACTCTGCCACCAGCTGGCAGAATACCACCAGGGGTGTGAAATCTATTGGTCTTGCCACCATTGCCACGCTCTGCCTTAGGACAACATTTATTCCTCTCTCTCTTGGCTCTCATGCTCCACAGTCACCACTTTATTTCTGTGCCTC
The DNA here is from genome assembly GCA_963574655.1 of Perodicticus potto. NCBI lineage: Eukaryota > Metazoa > Chordata > Mammalia > Primates > Lorisidae > Perodicticus > Perodicticus potto. Next base: position 16,790 of record CAUYRH010124248.1, on the reverse strand, counting down.
TGATTCAGCAAAGACTTATAGCAACCCATGCCCTGCCTGTACCTGTTGGGAAATTGCTCAAGGATCTGCACTCCATGGGGGACAGGCTTCCAGACCTTGGGGTGGGAGGAGAGGGGAGCACTGGGAGTTCAGAATTGCAGGTAGAGTATGTGTTCAGTTTTATGCCTGGTGGGAGAATGCCAAGGCACACAAGTGGGCTCTCTATGGAGAAGAAGTTTTGGGTTTTAGTGGTTCTCTCCAGTGGGGTAAAATAAGAGATCAGAACTCTGCTCATTTGCTTGTAGAAAGTACACTGCTAGCCTTTCTCATGGGTGAGGGACTCCCATCGGCTTGGTGATGGGTTTTGTACCTATTATTTGCTTCCTTGGGGTCCCAGCTCACCTCAGCAGGGGTGATGTGCACTCTTCAACTTCTCTCTTGGCTCATTTCTAAACCATCAGCTTACTTGACAAACTTCTGTCCTTTAACTTTCCTTCTGGATGGGAGCCTCTGTGGAAAGCTGGCTCTCCTCCAATAATTCTTTTTTTAAAATCCCTTTGGTGCAAGGCAGTGCCTGGTATTCCTATACAAGCTTGTACTTAGATATATTCCTCAAGCAATCTAAATCCCTGTCCTCATTATAAAACATGGCTATCTAAACACGGCCCAGGCCTTACTGCCATGGTTCCCTGCTCAAGCCTATCCCCGGAATCCCATCACTACACTAAAATTCAGTTAAGTATAAACTATTATAACAACATCATACATTTGGAAATTTTTAATATACAACAGAGGAAGTCTATTGATTAATTTTGATTTCCTCATTGTGGTTGGGAAATTTTAAGGGCTCTTAAGATTTCCACCCCTTTGTAAATTGGGTCTATAGAATCTGCCCCCTTTGCATGTGGACAGGTCCTGTGAATATCATGGGACAGTCATTCCCTCCATTTGGTCATACGCACCATATGACAATGCTAATGTGATAAACACTCCTATGATAATGCTATATTAATATTATGCAAGGCTCTGTCATAGGCAACTAAGGAGAGATTCTTCAGCAAATTTTGAAGAAGGAGGTTGCTATGTTGTAAGAATATCATGTGGCTAGGATTTGAATGCAGCCTCTAGTTGCTAAAAATTAACCCCAGGCAATAGTCAACAATAACACTGATGCTACATCCTCAAAGAACTAAATGTAGGCACAAATCACAGTCCTTGACAAAACATGGCTTTCAGTCTGATGAGACCCTACACATGGGACCCAGGTCAACCATATCTGGACTCCTGACCCACAGACACCATGAGATATCAAGTTTGTGGTAATATTTATACATCAAAGAAAAACAAATATATTTGGTAAACGAACAAGAATGAGTAGATAATAATCAGAATACAAATACAAACAAATAGGCAAATACATCGAGTAAAATAAATAAAATTTGTTTAAAAACATAGAATATTTAAGCACTGTTATCTAACAACTTGAACGAATTAAATTTGAACACTGTACCTCTCAAGTACAGAATGTAATTTTTTTAATTGGTCTCATGAGACATTCATTAAGATATACCATGCTCTGGACCATTAAAGTGTCTGAATTGCCTTAAAATAAGTTTGGAAAGATAAACTAAAACCAAAAGACATTTTAAAAGATAATAATAAAAATAGGAAGAAATTTAATGAAGTAAATAAAAAAATAGAAAAGTTAAATCTCTAAAACTGACTCTTTAAAAAAATTAATTAAAATTGATAAACTCCTGTCATGATGGATCAAAAAATATAAAAAACAAATAACCTAATTTAAAAATGCAAGTGGGGATATCAGAATGGACCCTACAAATACTAAAAGAACAATAAGAGAATACTTTAAACAAAATCATGCTAACAAATTCAGAAACTTAGATGAAATTGAGACATTTCTTGAAAAACAACAATTACAAAAACTGTCACAAGAAGATATTAAAAATTTGAAAACTTTCTGGACTCAGATGTCTTCAATTGTGAATTCTATCCAATGCTTATTTAAAAAATAATAACACACTTAGAAAACTCTTACAAATTAAAAGGGGGAAAAATGCAACACAACTCAGTTTATAAATCCAGCATTACTCTAATACTAAAATCTGAGAAAGAAAATACAAGAAAATAAAATTAGATCAATATTACTCATTATCATATATATAAAATGCTTATAGCAATACTAGCAAATAGGATTTAACAATATATGCAAAAATAATGCCATCATAATACAAAGCTAATTTATCGTTACCAAGTCAATCAACGTAAGTGACAGTGTTAACAGATAACTAAGGAAAAATATACCAACAATATAACAATTATAATAATAATAATGTAGCAAATTAGAAATAAAATGAAACTTCTTCAATTTGATAGAAAACACTGATAAAAACTAAAACCTTCACTTACTAATAAAATATTGGCAGTTTTGCCTCTAAGATTGCAAACAAAGCCAGAAATCCTACCCACTGAAGTAAAACAAGAAAACAATTAAAACAGAAAGAGTAAAAGGGGAAAATAAAGTTTGTATTTTTCCATGTGACATAATTTAGTACACATGAAACACTAAGAATTTTCAAAACATATGCCTGAATTAGTGAATTTATATGCCATCCTGAAGGCTGTCTTTTTGCTTTTATTCTGTGTCCTTAGCTGTGCAGAAGCTTTCCAGCTTAATTATGTCACATTTATTTATTTTTGTTGATGCTGACATTGCTGATGCCATCTTCTTCATAAAATCCTTCCCCAGGCTGGTATCATCTAGAGTTTTCCTATGCTTTCCTCTAGAATTTTTATTGTCTCCTATATTGCATTCAAATCTACCATCCATCATGAGTCAATTTTTGTAAGTGGTAAGAGATTTGGGTCCTGTTTCAGTATTTTACATGTAGCTCAGCAGTTCTCCCAGCACCATTTACTGACTAGGGATTCTTTTCTCCAGTGCATGCTTTTGTTTGGTTTATTGAAGATCAGATAATGGTAAGATGTCGGTTTCATCTCTGGGCATTCTTTTTCTTTTCTTTTCTTTCTTTTTTTTTTTTTTTTTTTTTTGGTTGAGACAGAGTCTTACTTTGTTGCTCTGGGTAGAGTGTCATGGCATCATCAGAGCTCACAGCAACCTCAAAGCAATCTTCTTCCCTCAGCCTCCCAAGTAGCTGGGACTGGGTGCTAGCCACAAGGCCTGGCTATTTTTAGAGATGAAGTTTCGCTCTTGCTCAGACTGGTCTACAACTCCTGAGCTCAGACAATCCAACCAACTTGGCCTCCAAGAGTGCTAGGATTACAGGTGTGAGCCAACCTGGCTGGCCTCATCTCTGGGTTTTCAATTCTGTTCTATATACCTCTGTCTCTATTTTTCTATCAATTGCATGCTGTTTTGATCACTATGGACTTGTAGTATAACCTCAACTCTGGTAAAGTGATGCCTCTGGATTTGTTTTTATTACTAAGGATTGTCTTGGCTATATGTGTTTTTTTCTGGATCCAAATAAAATGAAGAACTATTTTTTTTTTTTTATTTTAGTTCTTCAAAATATGCTGTTGGCCGCCAGGCATTGTGGTAGGCGCCTGTGGTCCTAGCTACTTGGGAGGCAGAAGCAGGAGACTTGCTTGGGCTCAGGAATTGGAGGTTGCTGTGAGCTGTGATGCCACAGCACTCTATCCAGGGTGACAGATTGAGGCTCTGTCTCAAAAAAAAAAAAATGCTGTTGGCATTTTAGTGGGAATTGCATTAAATCTGTAGATTGCTCTTGGTTGCATAGACATTTTAACAATGTTGATTCTTCCCAGTCAAGAGCACGGTATATTCTTCCATTTGTTAGTATCTGCTGCTATTTCTTTTCTTGGGATTTCACAGTTCTCTCTATAGAAACCCTTCACCTCCTTTGTAAGATATATTCCCAAGTACTTCATTTACTTTGAGGCTACTGTGAAGGGTATTGTGTCCTTGGTTTTTATCCCCATTTGTATTCTTATTGGCATATACAAAGGCTATTGATTTGTGGATATTGATTTTATACCCCATGATGTTACTATATTTCTTGATCACTTCCAGAATATTGTGTTTGATTCTCTGGGATTTTCTAAGTGTAAGATTTTATCATCAGCATGAGTCAGAATGAGAATTTGACTTCATCTATCCCCATTTCAATGCCCTTAATATCCTTCTCTTCCCTAATTTCATTGGCTAGAACTTCACAATTGCCAAGACAAGGAAGCACCCCAAGTGCCTATCAATCCATGAATGGATCAATAAACTGTGATACAGGTATACCATGGAATACTATTCAGCTATAAAAAAAGATGATGGCTTTGCATCTTTTGTATTTACCTGGATGGAGCTAAGATACATTCTTTTCGGTAAAGTATCACAAGAATGGAAATGCAAGCTTCCAATTTACTCAATACTAATATGAATCTAATAGAAAAAATCACTACATGCTCAAGTGAGAGAATAAACACAAGTGTATTCAAGTGGGGGCAGGAGGGTGGAAGGAGGGGAAAGAAGAGGAGGAAGGGGATTGACAGGCTCTTACCTAATGGACACATTGTGAGTGTGGACAGTACACCCCCCATGATGAAGAGCTCAACTGTCTCAACTACAACTTGAACTTTAACTTAGAAACACAAACAATATAACCTAATCATTTATACATTAATATTAATCTGAATTGAAAAAACAAAGAATTAGTGAATTTAGAAAAGCCAAAGGGTATAAAACTAATGACCAAAATTTCATCTTACTTCTATACATTATTAATGACAATGGGAAATAAAATTTTAATTGTACCTTTTATGTCAAAATATTACGTGGCTAGGAATAAATTAAGTGAGATCTCTACACTGAAAATGACAAAATATTGTTGAGAAAACCAAAGAGGATCTAAATAAATGAAGAAATGTACCGTGAATTAGATAACAAAGTGTACTCTAACGAAAACCAAGAAGAGTGACATAAATTCTAATCAAAACCCCAGCAGGATTTTAAAATAAACTGAAAAACTGATTTTAAAATTTATAACAACATTCCAACAATATTTTTTAACCAAAGTAACATTGAAAGAGAAGTATATGATTGTATATAAAGCTATAGTGATGAAGACAGTATTCTACTGTAAAATATAGGTAAATAGGTCAATAGAACAGAACAGAGTTCAGAGATATGCATATTTGGACAATTGATTTTTACTAAACCTTTTAATAAATACTGTTGGAAAAGCTAAATATCTTTTTAAAAAAAGAAATCAACCACTTACCTTATATCTTACACAAATATTACATTAAGAAGAATCATTGACCTAATTGTAACAACTAAAAATAAAACTTTTTTAAATGGGTATAGTAAAATTCATCAAATTACACAATTAAGAAAATGAAAACCCAAGCTACAGGCTTCAAATCAATGCCAAAAAGAAAAACAAACCAACAAAAATGTAAAAATGTCAAAATAGATGATTCACAATAGACAATACATAACTGGCCAATAATCACAGGCAAAGGATTTCAACATCATTACATCATTAATCACCAAGCAACTGCAAAATAAAACCAGATTGAGCTTCCATTTTATATCCACTAGAATGATTACATTTAAAATGATTGACAGCAATATGTTGGTAAGCGGGTGAAGTAACAAACTTCCATACATTTTTGTAGGAACTTAAAATATTCTTACAACAACTTAAGATTCATGTTTGGCAGTTCTTTTTTATAAAGTAAAACATATCAACACCCTAAAACATAGCAATTCCACACTTAAACATTTACTAAAGACATATGAAAATGTGTCTAAAAATGACTTACTTCAGCATGTTTTAGCATTTTTGCTTGTACTATTTTTAAATTAAAAATTATAATAATGTTAAATAAAAAAATTATTCAATGATACTGTTCAAGGAAGGACTGTCAGTATAGGTATAGGGACCACTGTGAGTGGGGTCTGGCAGTTGGAAAAGAGAGACTTGGCTCAACTCTGAATTCATCATGGAAAGGTGAGAATTATAGCCAAGGAGCAATGTAGGGGTCAGTGGATGGAAAATTGCTAAGAGTAAACATCAGGGATGAGATTCTGGCTCAACCTACTTAACAAGATTCTTGCTGATGGCAGGTCAGGGTAATCAGAACCTCACCTGGGGATGGCAGAGGATGAAGAATCCAATCTGAAGACCAGAATGATCGACTATCAAGGATCGAGTATGCTTGCAAAACTGACAGCAGAATTCTTTGCTAGGAAAAAATTTTACAAGTGCACACATGGGCCTAGCAGAAGATTCAGAAGCAGATGAAAGTTTGACCAAGCCGAGAATCTTTGTCAGTAGTCAAAAACTAGGAACAACCAAACCCACTCCTTAGGAGAACACTATACACAACTTGTAGTGTATTCATCTAGTAAAATACTAGCCAGCAATAAAAAGGAACAAACTATCCTATATTGGATGAATGTCAACATTAAGCTGTAGGAAAGAAGCCAGACACAAAAGAATACATAGTCCATGTGAAGCCATTCATGGCAACTCAAATAACTGGCACAACTAATTAGTGATGATAGAAATCCAAATATGAACAGTCACTGAGGGACCTGGCTGAAAAGAGGCAGGAGGGTAATCGAAAAGTTCTGTTTCTTTGGGTGTACCCCCAAATTAAAATTCATCTCAGTGAACATTTGAGATCCTAGTCTTTTGTTACATGTGAATTATAACTCAATTTAAAAATGTCTGTTGTCACAGATGAAAAATGTCAACTTCACAGATATTCAAGAAGCATTGTTATTTTTTAAAGTTCCATTATTAATTTAATTTATGCATACATATTAACTTTCCTCTTAGAAGGGTATTTTTGGTACTTCAACAACAAAATGCCCTGTCTGGAACAAAGTGCTCTTATGATTCTGCCACATAGAAAATAGTGTGATCATTGTCCCTCATTAAATATTATTATCTGAATAGATAATTTTGTGTAAACTAAATTACCTATGTCTTTAGTACTAATTCTGACAGTAGCACCAACACAAGTAATAATAACTATCATTTCTTTAAGTGCTTGGAGAAGTATTAATCACTTGATGTGTTGCACCACATAGTCCTCACAACCATCTTCTTTGCCCATGAGGACAAACAGGCTCATAGCAGATATATAATTTACTCAGGGTCTGAGTCTGTTTTTCAATACAAGTCCGATGACACAGACACTGCTTTATTCAGTATTCAACACTGTCTCTTAGTTTGATGCCTGATGTCATTCCTTCAGTACAACAAACTTATCCTTACCTTACAATTATTACCGACTGATGTATTCATCAGGGTTTAATCAGTTTACATATGCACAGTTGTATGTTTATATAATACCTAGTAATAACATTATATATGCATCCACAATAACTATCTATGTTTATTTGACCTTAATCTCTGTAAGGATGTTGTAGTCGTAACAGCTGATGCAGGCAGTTGGGAAAGGAAGGTGGATATAAAGTTGGGGAGATCTAGCATGCTGGGACCCACAATTGCAATCCAGGGGTGATGAAACTGACTAGCAGACCCTGCAGTAGTTCTTACTGACTTTAGCCCTAGTGGTATGTGTGTCCTGCAAATGATGATACCCTTTGTCATGGAGCTAAACCCACAAATCTGGCCCAGAGTCAAAGGAAGGAATGGAGAATTCAGGAGAAGGATGACAATCATGGCCTTGGCTCCTGCCTCAGGTGGGCCAACCAATAAGTGATAATGTGTCCAAATGGCTCCTTCTCCCTTTCTGCCTCTGAGCTCTCCCTTAGGAACCTCTCATGTGGCCCTTGGTAACTGGAAATGTGAGACAGGATATTCTAGGTGATGCAGTTCAGCCTTGAGAAGTTGACACATTCCAAAGCTACTGTGAGTGAAACAGACATGAATTCTGCTTATAATCAGATCCAGCTAATCAAAAATCTAGTTTAGAATCATAAAGGGAATCCTCCTGAGTGTCTGCCTTGCTTTACTGTTTTCCGGCTGTGCGAATATAGGCAAGTTACTGGGCTTCTTTGAACTAGGGAATCCTTGTATAGAAAATAAAAATAATGACAGAACCTATTAATAACCCTGCAATTCAAAGCAAAAGGAAAGAACATGTTCAAAAAAATGAAGTTAGAACAGTGTTTGTCACACGATAATCAGTAAATATAACTATTATTATTATATAAGAACAAAATTCCTCAAATCACGAGTTGTATTTTTCACATTAAATGGAAAAGTTTACCATTTAAAACATCTTATAATTTGGGGAACCTATAAAAATACAACAGAATGTACCTTTGCAAACTTAGTTCACACATATATGTCTTTTTTTAATGTTTTTAAAATTGCTGAAAATCTACAGAGATCAGTGAAAATTCAATTTGAAATAGGCATTTGTCAAGTAAGTCACAGTGCTAAGAATCTGTCTAAAAATAGCCTATCACTGTGCTTTTCTACAGGATTTATAATGAGAGTAATGCTTTGAAATTTTATGCATATATATAATTTTATAAAACTCTACAGGTACAGCAATATTATATGTATGCTAGATAATATATAACATTATATTATATAATTATATGTAAAATATTGCTGAACATATAGGGTTTTTCTGATCTAATTAACAATAATATTCTATAACAAAACCATTTGGTTTGGGGATGCTGTATGGAATTTTAGATTGGGGAATAAGAATGCTCAGTGGAGGTACAGCTAAATTATTTAGCACTCTCTTTGAAGAATAGATAGAATCGAAACAATTCATATCTTTATTGGCAGGCCAACCTGCCTTTATTGGCATGTCCAACCAGAACATCTCAAAAAATGCACTTGGTAGTCCACCAAACTTAGCTCCAAAGCAAAATTATCTGGTTGAGTGTTTAATTGTTCAGGAGAAGGGGATCCACCTTTATTTAATTATATACAGAATACATTTATCAATAAAGAAAGTGAGTTTAGCAAGGCTTCAACATACAATGTCAACATGCAAAAAATGAATTGTGTTTCTGTGTACTAGCAAAAGCAAATAAAACTGTATATGCTGAAATATATTTTTAAAATACTACTTATCAAGGTCTCAGAAACTAAAATGCTTAGAAACAAATTTGAAAATATAGATTAAAGACCTGTATACAGAAACTACATAATATTGCTAGAGTAATAATAGATGCCTAAATAAAAAATGAATTAAACTGGGTTTATGCACCAGAAGACTAATTGTTGTCAGCACGTCAGTTTTATCCAAATTGACCTCCAGATTTAACATTAAATCAATTAAATATTGCTGCAGAATTTTTGGTTGAATTGACAAGCTGATTCTAAACTTCGTATGGAAATGTAAAAGGTCAAGTTAAAACAATTTTGAAAATGAAGAACAGTGCTAGAAAACTAGCACTACTTGAGTTAAGATTCACTATATTGCTTAATAAATTAAAGTAAGGACAGACAACATGATTAAGAGAACAAAGAGAGCCCAAAAATAGCTATACATCTATACAGTCAATTGATTTTCACCTAAATAGCAAGGTAATTCAATTGAAAAAATCATCCTCTTCAACAAATGGTATAGGAACTATTGGATTTTCATGAACAAAACAAAATAACCTTTACCCTTACCTCACATGATAGACAAATATTAACTTGAAATAGACAATAAACTAAAATACAATAGGAAAAACATAAAATTTCTGGAAGAAAAGTAGTAGAAAATCTTTATGCCCTTGAACTAGGCATTTTTTCTTAGATTAGATATATTAATGAAAAACTATAAAGATGAAAAATGCTAAACTGGACTTCATAAAGATTAAGAACTTTTATTATTCACAGACATTCTTTAAAAGAGAAGAGAAGCCACAGAATGGAAAGAATATTTGCAAAACATATATGAAAAATGACATATGTCTAGAATACAAAAAGACTTAAAACTCAATAAGACAACCCAATTTAAAAATATGGTCAACAGAATTGAACAAACAAACCAAACATGAATGTACGAATGAATGTAATAAGCATATGAGAACATGCTCAACATTGTTAGTCATTAGCAAAATTCAAAATAAAAATACCCTTGTGGGGGTGGGACATAATTATGAGAGGGACTTTACCTAACAAATGCAAACATTGTAACCTAATTCTTTGTACCCTCAACTAACCTGGAACAAAAATATAAAATAAAATGAACCACCAAAAAAAAAAAAAAAAATGCAATGGAACACCACTACACACCCAGTAGACCAGCTAAATTTAAAAGAAATGGCAAAGATTTGAAGCAACTGGAACTCTGATGTGATGTTTGTTTCTAGAAATGAAAATGGTACATCCCATTTGAAAAGGGTCTGGAAGTTTCTGAAACTGTTAAACATACATTTTCCATACACCCAAAGAATTGTACTAGTAGGAATTTACACTTGTGAAAAGAAAATATTTATTAACACAAATACTCATATACACTTGTAAATTCATATTCAGAGAAGCTTTACTAATAATAGTAAAAAATGTAAAAAAAAAAAAAAAAGAAGAACTTGTATCTCCATCAAATGTTAAATAGCTATGTCTATTATATGCATGAATACACGGACATTCGGGAATTTACTTCGGTAAGCCAGGAATAAGTATTTTGTGATAGATCTTGTGGAAGGCAATCGAGTGTTAAGAAGTACAGCTGTTGAGTGGGATGGACTTGGATTTGCACCTGTAAATTAGCCCTTTACTAACAATGTGAAGATGGCCTAATTAATCATTGTCTCAGAACTTCAGTTTCCTCATTTGCAAAATGGGAATATTTATATTACCTGCCTGTTGCTAAGTAACAAGCAGGTAATATAAATAGGATAAGCAAAGGGCATGGCCCACTGTGAACATAAATATTAGTTCTTACTATAATTGTTGTTTTTATTATTATTATATCTAAATAATTCCTGGCAGTGTATTTAATAATACATCATCACAAAACAATTTGGGGTTGTTTAAGATTTGTAAATTTAGAATTTTACTTAATCAGATACTGTAAATAAAGCCAGAAGGCCATAATAATTATTAATATTAATATAAAATGTATTAAGTAATTCTTTCAGATCTAAATCTATCTAAGCCTTTACCAATAGAGTTTTCAAAAATTGCTAGATGTAGGGAATAAAGACTTCTTTGCCAATGAATATTTTCTCTTATAATTATTTGTTACTCTATTATAAACAGAATAAATGTTTTCTTGGAGATACACTTTCATATGTATTCTAGTTCCCAAGCTACCAGTGTTTTATCCAAGATGTGTCAGCTATGAAACATACCTGTTCCTCTAGTGAACTGAAAAAAATGGGCTAGAAATATATTGTAAATGTCTTCGACATGGAAAAAAAGACAATATATAGATCTTACAGATAAAAGACCTTATTTTTCTTATATAGAGATGACAGAGAAATAGATGATAGAGGATAGACCTTACTTTTCTTCATGTAAAAATCCTCACTTGAAAATCAAATCCAGCAAACTGATATGCTGAAATCATTTTCTTTCCTTGACAATTTTTCACTTAGAAACTAGATACGTCAAAGAACCATTTCTCTTTGGAAGCCTTAAAAAAAACTTTTCCTTTAGCCATATACCTAACTCATCTAGCAGCCTGAGTATTTGGTGAAAAATAGAGTTTCCCTTCGCTTCCTTGTTCACCTAAGAATCAAATCCATATTTCATTCCAGCTTGAATCTTTGTGATTAGACTTTAAACATAAGTTTCTTTCATCCTAGAACTAAGTTTTAGAGAGGAGATAAACCTATGCTAAAGTAAGGCAAATACCAAAACAATCACCTTGAAAATGTTAATCTACTAACATTAGAGGAGGAGAGGAAATTAGCTGACTATTTGTTATGAAATGAAACTAGTGGAGCTAACTTTTCTCCTTATCTCTTTATTGTCACTTCCAACTTCACTCAACTAGAGCTTAAGTGGATATCTGACATTATAGTTACAATCTTATTTGGTATCAGATCAATATACATATATAAATATTATCAAGTGATAAATGTATTAAATATTACCAGCTATTGGAGAAGGTATAACGAATGAAAAGCATTCCATATTCAAGAATTTCAAGACTCAGTATTACAAAATCTAAGTCTTCCTCAAAATTCATCTGCATTATTAATGAAATCTCCCAACATCCTAGCAGGGTTTTCTTTTTTTAGGGGGGAAATGGTCCATTGACTCCAAAATATTATGGTAGTACAAAGCCAAGAATAGTTGAGGCATTCTTGAAGAACAAAGATGGAGGATTTATGGTACCAAATGGCAATACTTAACATAATTAAAACAATACAGTAGGTATATATTGATGCCCAAATTGGTAAATATCTGTAGATAGAAAGAACAGAACACATTTGATAATTAGATCCACATACAAGAGCATATAGTGGTAACCAAAGTGATAGTGTGATGCAGTGTAAAATAATTATCTTTAAATAGTGGTTCTCAGTCTATGAGTATTCACATGGAGAAAATTATTTTTGTTTTTTTCCTTATAATTTACACAAAAAATCATTGCAGATCTGAGTGAGAAACCTAAAACAAAAATTCACTAAGGAGATAACAGGAGTATATCCTCATAATCTCTGGTAATTAAAGTCTCTTAAATAAAACTGCAAAAGAATATACTATGAAGTCAAAGAAATTAAATACAACTTCATTTATGTAATGTTAAAGATGGATAAATTGGACTTCATTTTATAAGTCCATCATTAAGGCAGTGAACAAGCAAGCCAAAAATTTGGAAGTGATACTTGCCATACATATATCTGACTTATATAGAGAATGTATTCAGTTATCTCAATATTCATTTAAGATATTATTTATATATACATACATAGTATATATGTATATCAGTGAGAAATACATATCTATAAGAATATGGAAATAAAAAATTAGCAAAACACTTGAATTATCAGCTTATCAAGAATATATTCAAATGAAAACATGTTCAGCCATAATAGTCATAGGAAAATTCATATTAAAACTAAAATGGAATACAGTCATATAGCCAAAGGCTAAGACAAAAAAGACTAAGAATACCATGTTGTCTAGGATGTAGAAAACCTTGAGTTCCCATACACTGATGATGTGAGTATAAAATTGGTATGCCACTTCAGAAAGCGACTTTCCTATTCTTAGTTTTATCTATGCTTATCTTACAAAGACTATACTACTCTGCAATACCATGTTTTGGTGCATATCCAATGATGTATTCATAGATAAAGATATGTACAAGAATGTCCATGAGAGCACTATTTGAAATTAGAAGATATGGACATGATACAAGCATCCATTCACATTAAAATGAATGACCTTCGGTATTGTCAAACATTGCATACAGTAACAAGGAGGAATGAACTACAATGATCCAAAATAACACACAGTAACCCCTAGGACGTAATGCTGAACAAAAGAACCAGACAAAAGAATTAAATATGCATAATGACACTTATCAAATAATTTAAAAACAAGTCAAAGTAATCTCAGGTATTAGAAGACAAGGTAATAATTACATTTGGGGGTGATGACAAAGAAAAGGTATAAGGGGATTTTTTGATGTGGATACTGATATTATAAATGTGTATTAACTTTGTGAAAATTTGTTAATATGCACATTGTCTTTTTCTCTGTATGTAACTTTAAAAAAGAAACAATCACACAAATTGAAAAAATGTTTTCTCAAGGGATAAGATTGGATGAATAATGTTATTTTCATCTGGTATTATTATGAAGACTATCTGAATGTGTTTTATCATATGCAAGTTTTATTTTTATTATCTTCAAGTTCATACAGACATTTATAAATATGGTCTTAATATCAACTTGTTTGAAACCCCATTCATCTCAGAGTTGTCACCCTGGGGACTTGCCCTCAGCAGTCGTAATGGTACTGCATACCACTTTCTCTTGGAAATGGCTCATTGATCAAGGGCTGGACAATAGATATTGACCTGGGTCAACTTTTCTATCATGCTGATTTGTAACAAAGTGACTGAGTATGAGGCTTGCTACTACACACATGTGAAATTGTAAATCTGGCATGGATATATGCATGGAGAAATAGTTATTTGTAGAGATGAATGTAACAGACAAAACAACATGTTGTCCAGAAGGGAGTAATTGGATGGAATAGTTTTTTGAATGCCTGGTGTCTTTCCAAATGGTAATCACTGTCAGTCCTTGGGCTGTCCAGTCACACGCTCCAAAGATAAAGTCTCTGTTTCGGCTTATAAAAAGATATACTATCAGACACAGTAAGAGCTAAATTGATAAACTGAGAAGGCTGAGAGAAAAGGAAATGAACCAATAGATTTTTTTTTCAGATTAATATGAGGGTACATATGATTAGGCTTCAATGTTAGCATTTGCTATGTAAAGTCTAAGTTGTAGTTGTGTGTTGTATAGCCTTACATTGTGCCAATTAGGTGAGAGCTTACCCATCTCTATCTCCCCTCCCTCTCTCCTTTCCCGCCTCCTTTCTTCCTACCCTCTAACTTGAATTTAATTATACCTCATGTGGGGTATAATTATTTATCTATTGGTTTCATATTAGTATTGAGTACATTAGGTACTTGCTTTTCTATTTTTGTGATACTTTATTATGAAGAATGTTTTTCAATTCCATCAGATTAATACAAATATGTAAAGTCTCTATCTTTTTTATGGCTGAATTAGTATTCCATTAATCCATAGTATTAATGGATTAGTAAACTGTGAATAGTATTCACAGTTTATTAATCCAGTCATGAGTTGATGGGCACTTGAATGATGCTACATCTTGACAATTGTGAATTAAACTTCAATGAACAGTCTAGTGCAAGTGTCCTTATGGTAAAATGAATTTTTTTATTTTGAATCAGTAGATTTTGATGACAACATCAATGGAGTTCAGAAAAGGACTCTAAACAGCAGATTCTGTTTGGATGCATCTCTGTATGGGTGAGAAAAAGAGCAAGATTTGGGGAGGAATTTAGGAACCATGATACAGAGGGTTTTGAGAGAGAGTTAAGGAAAGAAAGGACTAGAACAGAGGAAAAGAGTTTGAAACCAGGAGCAACAGTCACCATCAGAGAGAGCAGTCTCCATTGTAAAAGCCCTCAATGAATAACACTGTGCTGGCCAGACAAAAGATTGCTATGAGCTCATAAATTAGTATATATTATATATACTTGTTTGTCTCTGTTGGCAAAACTGAAAACCCAACTCTTAAAGCATATAGAAAAACAATAGCACTGAAACATAATTTTAACACAAACAGACAAATAACTGCAAATTTAAAAAAAGTTAAAGAGAGATATTCAGATGGTCAAAAAATACAAAACTTATAAGCTAAATAGGTCAAATTCAGATGACCAATTAAAGTAAATCCAGATGGAAAAATTATTAATAAAAATGAATAAAACTGAATAAAAATAAGAGCCATAACCAATTGGAATTTTAGAAATAATGTTATCAACATGTACTAATTTATCAAACACAATATAAGCCAATAGTCAAATGTGACAATCAAAAAGGGACCTCATTTGAAAGAATCAGCAGGAAAAGTTCACTCTAGGTCCCTACCAGGAAAGATAAAGCTAGAAAAATTTTTGTAAAATGTGAGGACTAGCTAAAAAAATGATACTTGATATAATATTATAAGACATAGCATTGGGAAAAGATCAGATAAAGAAAAGGGAGAAAACATAGAATTCATGCTTCTCCACTTCTGTGATGTTTCACTAAGAATAATGTGTTCCACCTCCATCCAAGTCAGTACAAACGCTGCAAAATCTCCATTGTTTTTGATGGCAGAGTAATATTCCATGGTATACATATACCATAGCTTACCAATCCATTCCTGGGTTGAAGGACATTTAAGCTGTTTGCACATTTTAGAAATTTTAAATTGGGCTGTGATAAACAGTCTAGTACAAGTGTCTTTATAATAAAAGATTTTTCTTCTGGATAGATGCCCAGTAATGGGATTGTGGGATCAAATGGGAGGTCTAGGTTGAATTCTTTGAGCTTTCTCCATGAAATCCACAAATTGTCCTCATGAATCCTATGTATTCAACTTTGATTTGAGGACAATTAATGACAATGACACAGTGGGGCATGCGGGAAGGAGAGAGCAGACAAAGACAGAAGGAGGAGGGGGGTGAGGGAAAGGAAAGAAAATAGTGACTATCACTTAAATTGGATTCAATTTTGACCAAAGTACATTACTTAAACATTAATTTTTAATTCAACTTGTCAATATGTTGTTTAGGATATTGCATCCCCATTTATAAGTGAAATATGTATATTTTATTATTTTTTTTAATTTTATTAAATCATAATTGTGTACATTGGTGCAATCATGGGGCACAATGTGCTTACTTTATATACAATATGAAATATTTTCATTGAACTATTTAACATAGCCTACATGGCCTTTTAATTACTATATGAAGACATTTATATTCTACCTTTAGTAATTTTCACTTGTACCCTTGTAAGATGCACCGTAAGTGTGATCCCACTAATCACCTTCCCTCCACCCATCCTCCCCCCTTCCCTCCCCTCCCTTGACCCTTTCCCCAATTCTTGTGCTATAACTGGGTTTTAACCTTCATACGAAAGCTATAGATTAGCTTTATAGTAGGGTTGAGTACATTGGATACTTTTTCTTCCATTCTTGAGATACTTTGCTAAGAAGAATATGTTCCAGCTCCATCCATGTAAACACAAAAGAGGTAAAGTCTGCATCTTTCTTTAAGGCTGCATAGTATTCCATGGTATACATGTACCACAATTTATTAATCCATT
>CAUYRH010124242.1:0-34762 GCA_963574655.1 Perodicticus potto | reverse complement strand
CTTTGTCACCCTCGGTAGAGTGCCGTGGCATCACAGCTCACAGCAACCTCCAGCTCTTAAGCGTAGGTGATTCTCTTGCCTCAGCCTCCCGAGTAGCTGGGACTACAGGCGCCCGCCACCACTGGCTATTTTTTGATGCAGTTTGGCCGGGGCCAGGTTTGAACCCACCATCCTCGGCATATGGGCCTGGCACCCTACCCACTGATCCACAGGTGCCACCCAAAAGTGATTTTTTCTTTCAGATGGTATGATGGTCAGCATTAGGAGCAGCAAGAGAATCTACAGAGAAATTATATTAGATTTAATAAGGTTCAGTCAGACAGCTGGAGCGCCTTTATGGTTTTCTTATTTCCTGTTGGATATAAGACTGGTTTTACCCATAAATACTAAAAATAAAAACTTGAAAGTTTGAAAAAGAAGCTAGAAAATTGATTGTATTCCTGTATACCCCAACAGTAAACAGGAAAAAAGACATAATTAAAAAAAGACAACAATTTACCATATTTACAATAGAAAAAAATTAACTACCTAGTGATATATCAGACAGAAATACATTTTGGAATCGGTGAAATGAGGCATAACTTAAATAAGAAAAAAGTTCATGGCTCGGTGCCTGTGGCTCAGCGGGCTAAGGCGCCAGCCACGTACACCTAAGCTGGCGGGTTCGAATCCAGCCCGGGCCCGCCAAACAACAATGATGGCTGTAACCAAAAATGGCCGGGCGTTGTGGCGGGCGCCTGTAGTCCCAGCTACTTGGGAGGCGGAGGCAAGAGACTGGCTTGAGCCCAGGAATTGGAGGTTGCTGTGAGCTGTGATGCTACAACACTCTATCCAGGGTGAGAGCTTGATGCTCTGTCAAAAAAAAAAAAAAAAAGAAAAAAGTTCATCTTAGAATCAAATTGTGAATGTCAGGGTGCAAGGCCTCTGGGTCTCTAGATCTGCCTCAGTGCTTTTGCTTGTAGGAGTATGAAGTCTATGAGACTGGTTATAAACAGAGGTTTTATTAAAAATCATTTTATTTTGTTTTCTAGCTAACTGTAAAGTCTGCTTTTTGGCACTCATCCAATCCTTCAGCCACTACAATATTGTGGGACAGAAACTGGTAAATATGTATATGTATTTTCTTTTTCCTGCTTCCTTTCTTTCCACAGGTAAGGGAAATATTTTAGGACTGTGTGGTGAGGACCCTGAGTGCATATGTGGCCCATGCATATGTGAGCATGGTCTAAGGCTGGGATTTCCTGTTTGGATCATACAGAACTTTGCAAAGGAAGGAAGAAGGAAATATTGGGATCCTAAATCCCTTCTCTGAGGGGCTATGGCAGCATCTCAGAATGTTTTATTGAGAATTTATAGAATCAGACCTGCTTTGTAGATGTTAATTAATCAAAACTGGGCTGGGTACCTGTAGCTCAGTGGTTAGGGTGCTGGCCACATCCATGGGGGCTGGTGAGTTCGAACCTGGCCCATTCCTGCTAAAACAAACAAACAGACAAACAAACGAGCAAATGAACAGCTGGGCGTTGTGGTGGGAGCCTGTAGTCCCAGCTACTAGGGAGACTGAGGCAAGAGAATTGCTTCAGCCTAAGAGTTTGAGGTTGCTGTGAGCTATGATACCATGGCACTCTACCAAGGGTGACAAAGTAAGACTCTGTTTCAATTAGAAAAGAAAAAAATTAATCAGACCATTCTCTACTGATTCTAGACAAGTTAAGGGTGTCTCCTCAGTGTGGGCTTTGATCT
The DNA here is from genome assembly GCA_963574655.1 of Perodicticus potto. NCBI lineage: Eukaryota > Metazoa > Chordata > Mammalia > Primates > Lorisidae > Perodicticus > Perodicticus potto. The sequence continues at coordinate 33,019 of CAUYRH010124242.1, read as the reverse complement.
TAGCACTGGGTTGGAGATTGCACCTTACTCTGCTGCCAAGTCCGGTGCTTCTTACTACCTTTCCCGAAGCCTAGGGCTTGAGATCTCATTTCGAGGAGAGGTACTTTTGTTCCTTGCCCCCCACCTCATCAGATCCAGGCAGAAGATGGCCAAGAGTTTGGTGAACTTCCTGACCTAGCCTTGACCATTCCTTGTGACCAGGTAGACCTACTGCCTGAAAAAATGGGAACTGAAGGGATATGGACTGGGGTTTTTTGGGAGTACTGGCCAGCCTTAGAGAAGGAGAGAGGGCGGCACCTGTGGCTCAAAGGAGTAGGGCACTGGCCCCATATGCCAGAGGTGGTGGGTTCAAACCCAGCCCCGGCCAAAAACTGCAAAAAAAAAAAAAAAAAAAGAGAAGGAGAGAAACAGGCCACCCATCAGCAGTAATGTTTAAAATGCCAGTCTTAATGTTAGGCCAAGTTCTCTGTTGGGGAAAAGCAAATGAGGGAGTGAAAGAATAGTAGACTCTTTCTTTCCCATCCTTTGCAGAGAAGGAAAAAGTTCCTGTGTTAGAGGTCAGGGCATGACCTCAGGGAGAACAGTCATGTCAGTAACACATGGTGCTTTCCAGGTTTCTAAAGCATTTCTTTTGGCCATAGCATCTGTGTTTCTGGATATGAAAGCTGTGTCCAGAGTGGCTGCTTTTCTTTTACCTTTGATTCATCATCAACATGGTAGGAATGCATGCTCAGTACTTAGCACATCAAGTACTGGAGTATGAGCTTCCATACTCAGGGCATATTATTATAGTTAACATAAAAAGACTGGTAATAAGAATGAATAAATGTGAAACTCAGGAATCTTTCTCTGTCAGAGGTGGCCGTTGGAATGAATGGTGGTGGATAGTGAGGACATTGGGCATTCACATTTGGTATGTGAATATGCATTTGGGACCTGGTCTAGGGGCCTGGAGAGTCTAAAGCTTTCCATGTGACTTGTTTCTGAACAAATGGAGAGGAAAGTTGCATATTTTTAGAATGTATCACTATCCCTAGGTTGTTTGTTAAAATGCAGATCCTGGGACCTACCTTTGTTCTGGAGGTCTGAAGTTGGGCCCAGGGATCTACATTTCAATCACTATTGCAAGGGATTTAATTGGTTGGGTATTCTTGAAGAGCCATATTTAAGAAGTCCTCATCTAGAGCAGGACTAAATTTTTTCTTTTCCCTGTTTCTGTTTCTTTTAAATAAAGTTTTGTTCTGTTTTGTTTTTTTTGAGACAGTCTCACTATGTTGCCCTTGGTAGAGTGCTGTGGAGTCACAGCTTACAGCAACCTCCAACTCTTGGGCTTAAGTGATTCTCTTGCCTCAGCCTCCCAATTGGCTGCAACTACAGGCGCCCACCATAATGCCCTGCTATTTTTTTGTTGCAGTTGTCATTGTTGTTTAGCTGACCTGGGCTGGGTTGGAACCCGACACCCTCGGTGTATGTGGCTGGCGCCCTAACCACCGAGTTAAGGGCACTGCCCGTAAATAAAGTTTTATTAGAACACAGCAATACTTACCCATTTACAAATTGTCTATGACTGTTTTCACTGTACAGCAACAGAGATGAATTTATGCAACAGATTGTAAGGCCTGCAAAGTCTACCTGGTCCTTTCCAGAAAAAGTTTTTTGACACCTGAACTAGAGCATCAAGAGTTCATATTGCCCTTGGGCAGCACCCGTGGCTCAAAGGAGTAGGGCACCGGCCCCATATGCCAGAGGTGGCGGGTTCAAACCCAGCACCAGCCAAAGAGTTCATATTGCACTCACATGGGAGCAATCCTTCAGTTAAAGCAGTGGTTCTCAACCTTCCTAATGCCACAGTGCATTTTCATTGTTAAAAAGGGGTCGCGACCCACAGGTTGAGATCTGTTGAATTAAAGGAAAAGAGAAGAGAAAATTTACTCATAATGAGTTTTTACTGTAGTTCAGGCAACATAATAGGTTCAGTCCACAAGTTGTGTTCTTTAAAATCTCAGAACAGGTGCCTGTAGCACAGTGGTTACGGCGCCAGCCACATACACCAAGGCTAGCAGGTTCGAACCCGGCCTGGACCAGCTAAACAACAATGACAACTGCAACAAAAAATATCTGGGTGTTGTGGCAGGCACCTGTAGTCCCAGCTACTTGGGAGGCTCAGGCAAGAGAATCGCTTTAGCCCAAGAGTTTGAGGTTGCTGTGAGCTGTGATGTGACAGCATTCTACCAAGGGCGACATAGTGAGACTCTGTCTTAAAATAAATAAATAAAACCTCAGAACAAGCCAGTGTTAGGTAAACAAAGCCGAAAGTTTGGCCCTTTCTCTTAAAGAAGCATTTTCCACACTTCCATTCCAAACATCCATTCACCAATTATCTTATTTTCTTTTTTTTTTTTTGAGACAGAGCCTCAAGCTGTCACCCTGGATAGAGTGCCGTGACATCACAGCTCACAGTGACCTCCAATTCCTGGGCTCAAGCGAGTCTCTTGCCTCTGCCTCCCAAGTAGCTGGGACTACAGGCGCCCACCACAACGTCCGGCCATTTTTTTTTGGTTGCAGCCGTCATTGTTGTTCCGCGGGCCCGGGCTGGATTCGAACCCACCAGCTCAGGTGTACATGAGGTGTACATGGCTGGCGCCTTAGCCTGTTGAGCCACAGGCACCAAGCCCAATTATCTTATTTTCTTCTTCTTTTTTTTTTTTTATACAGATGGGATCTCCCTGTGCAGTGGCTCAATTGTAGTTTACTGTAAACTTCAACTCCTAGGCTCAAGTGGTCTTCCCACCTCAGCCTCCTAACTAATTGAGACCAAGTTTCTTTTCTGTTTGTTTGTTTTGAGAAAGAGTCTCATTATGACGCCCTTGGTAGAGTGCCGTGGCGTCACAGTTCACAGCAACCTCCAACTCTTGGGCTTAAGCAATTCTCTTGCCTCAGCCTCCCAAGTATATGGGACTATAGGCACCCGCCACAATGCCCAGCTATTTTTTGGTTGCATTTATTTTTGTTGTTTAGCAGGCCTGGGCCGGGCTCGTACCTGCCAGCTTTGTTGTATATGGCTGGCGCCCTACTCACTGAGCTATGGGCACTGAGCTGGGACTAAGGTTTTTTTTTTTTTTTTTTTAGAGACATATCGCCCTCAGTAGAGTGCCGTGGTGTTGTGTCACACAGCTCACAGCAACCTCCAACTCCTGGGCTTAGGTGATTCTCTTGCCTCAGCCTCCTAGTAGCTGGGACTACAGGCGCCTGCCACAATGCCTGGCTATGTTTTTTTTGTGTGGTTTGGTTGGGGCCAGGTTTGAACCTGCCACCCTCGGTATATGGGGCCGGTGCTGTATCCACTGAGCCTTAGGAGCCACCTGTTGTTTTTTTTTTTTTTTTTGAGACAGAATCTTACTATGTCACCCTCGGCAGAGGTCCTATGGTGTCACAGCTAGCAGCAACCTCCAACTCTTGGGCTTAAGCTATTCTCTTGCCTCATCCTCCCAAGTAGCTGGGACTACAGGTGCCTGCCACACGCCCGGCTGTCTTTTGGTTGTAGTTGTCATTGTCATTTGGCAGACCCAGCCTGGATTCGAACCTGCCAGCTCCAGTGTATGTAGTTAGCCGCTAAGCTACAGGCGCCCAGCCTAGGACTAAGGTTTTTTAAAAAAAAAATTTTGTAGATGGCTCTGCACCCATAGCATAGTGGTTATGGCTCCAGGCACATACACCCAAGGTGATGGATTTGGACCCAGCCTGAGCCAGCTAAACAACAACAACTGCAACAAAAAATAGCTGGGCATTGTGGCGGGCACCTGTAGTCCCAGCTATTTGGGAGGCTGAGGCAAGAAAATCGCTTAAGTCCAAGAGTTGGAGGTTGCTGTGAGCTGTGACACTATAGCACTCTACTGAGGGTGACATAGTGAGACTGTCTCAAAAAAAAAAAAAATCTGTAGAGTTGAGGTCTTGCTCTGTTGTTGCTCAGGATGGTCTTGAACTTCTGGCCTCAAGTGATCATCTCCTCTCAGCCTTCCTACGTGGTAGGATTATAATTGTGTGCCACTGCACATGGCCTGCCATTGTTTTGATATTATAATTTTATTACTTGTTTTAAAATGTGTTTAATTTTAGTTATTTATTTATTTATTTTTTGAGACAGAGTCTTACTATGTCGCCCTCGGTAGAGTGCCATGGCATCTCAGCTCACATCATAGCTCACAGCAACCTCAAACTCTTGGGTTCAAGTAATTCTCTTGCCTCAGCCTCCCCTGTAGGTGGGACTACAGGCAACTGCCACAATACCTGGCTATTTTTAGAGATGGGGTCTCGCTCTTGCTCAGGCTTGTCTCAAACCTGTGAGCTCAGGCAGTCCATCCTCCTCAGCCTCCCAGACTGCTAGGATTACATGACCACCATGACCCACGTCAAAATGTGCTTAATTTTAAAAATATATGCATTTAAAAATGAAACTTTGTATTACTATTTTAAATTAAAAACCAGTATTGGGTAATCATAAAAAGATATACAGGGTATCCATAGTGTATCCAATTGGTTAGCCATACAGGATATCCTATTAAATTGCACACCAACGTTATGGATACCCTGTATAGACTTTTAAAAGAGTGTTAAGTTTTGTGTGTGTGTGTGGTTTTTTTTTTTTTTTTGAGACAGTTATACTGTGTCACCCTCGGTAGAGTGCCATGGCGTCACAACTCATAGCAACCTCAAACTCTTGGGCTTTAGCGATTCTCTTGCCTTAGCCTCCCAGGTAGCTGGGACTACAGGCACCCGCCACAGTGCCCGGCTATTTTTTTCTTTCTTTTATTGCAGTTGTCATTGTTGTTTAATAGGCGGGAGCCTGGTTCAAGCCTGCCAGCCTGGGTGTATATGGCTGGCCCCCTAGCCGCTGAGCTATAGGTACTGAGCCATTGTGTTTTTTTTAAAATGTGACAATTAAATGTAGATGGACTTCTGAAACAGAATGAGGATTGTGGTTGGAAGCACCCAGGGGAAAGATGACAAGGGCCCACATATAGAGTGGACAGGTACATTGTTGCAGAGTTTGAAATATGTCTTGTGCTCTTTTATGAACTGGCATCTGGCCTCTCTGATGGTTTCCTCTACAAAGCTCAAGGCAGAGTACCTCAATCTCCTCTTTGTTGTGTTTAGGGTGTCAGCCTGACTGTGGCGCGGGAACGTGGACAACTTGTGTTCCTTGAGGGTCTCAAATCCTCAGTGGATGTCTTCTTCCAGGCTCACAAGGAGCCACACCCCCTGCAATTTCTCAGGTCAGTCAGCCTGCAGCCCAGCCCAGAATTGCACACTTGGCAGGTAGGCTCAGGCAAGGTTGGTGTCTGCCACAACGAGAAGTGATTCCTTCTTTTCACGTGTAGCAGGACAGAATTGGCTTTAGGAGTCAGCACTTGGTGTAGCATTACTGAAAACTCTTGGCTCTTATTGTGGGGCTGAGGGTGTATGTTTGTCCCAAAAGCTATAGAGGATCATCTTCTGGAAGGATGGCCAAACAATATGCTTTGCTGTTTTTTAACCCTGGCTCAGAGCCCTAGTAAACACCTTGCTTTCTTCTTGGCTTGAGATTGGGGTCAGCAAATAACAGGCTGTGGGCTAGACACATGTTTTTGTAAATAAAGTTTTATAGAATACAGCCACATTCATTTGTTTGCATATTGTCCCTGGTTGTCATTGCCCTACAGAAACTAAACTGAGTAGTTGAGATAGAGATCATATGACCTGCAAGCCTAAAATATTTACTCTCTGGACCTTTGGGAAAAATGTTCTGTGCCTTTGTTTGGTATGCAACAGCAGAGGTCTGAGATCGGCTTTCCTGCTTTTTGTCCTTGCTGAACATCAGCCACAAACAGCTCTGTGCAGCCTTCCCACTGGCTGCTGTTCTTCCTCAACCACAAAGGAGTCCACTCAGGAACTCTCCTCACTTTCTTCATCTCTCAGACACGCATATGCAGTAATTGGGAGGCCGTGTTCCCTCACCCTGTGTTTGTGACTATACATACATCCCTTAGCACCTCTAGATTTCTTCATCTGAATGAAGGGGCTGGTAACACCTCATCATTCCAAGGTGTGAGGAGTTGTCCTTGTTGTTAGTAAAGATAACCCTACTTCAGGATTCATGCCTGGTGCATGAGGTAGTGGAGAAGTTGCCCTGGGCCCTATGCTCTGCTGGGAAATGACTGCTGGGGGTAGTCACTGGGGAAGATGGAGGTAGTTATGTCAGAAATGAGTTAAATCTGTTATGCCTGTGAGCAGCCCTTAAATCACTGCACTTTATCACCTGAACTACAGTTAACCTTTTTTCTTTTTTTTTTTCAGAGTGAGACATAATCTACTCCACTTTTTCAGAGTAGCTGGGACCACAGGCGCCTGCAACAACGCCCGGTTATATTTTTTTTTTTTTTTTTTTTTTTTGAGTCAGAGCCTCAAGCTGTCACCCTGGGTAGAGTGCCGTGACATCACAGCTCACAGCATCCTCCAACTCCTGGGCTCGAGCAATTCTTCTGCCTCCGCCTCCCAAGCAGCTGAGACTACAGGTGCCTGCCATAATGCCTGGCTATTTTTTGGTTGCAGCCGTCATTGTTTGGACCACAGGCTGGATTTGAACTCCCCAGCTCAGGTGTATGTGGCTGGTGCCTTAGCGGCTTGAGCCACAGGTGCTGAGCCCTGGCTATTTTTATGTTGCAGTTTGGCCAGGGCCGGGCTTGGGCCGGGTTTGAACTCACCACCCTTGGTATATGGGGCTGTTGCCCTATTCACTGAGCCATCGGCGCCACCCAGTTTATTTTTATTTTTTTAGAGACATAGTCTCATTTGGTCATCCTCAGTAGAGTGCCATTGCATCACAGCTCACAGCAACCTCCAGCTCTTGGGCTTAGGTGATTCTCTTGCCTTAGCCTCCAGAGTAGCTGGGACTACAGGCACCCGCCACAACGACTGGCTATTTTATTGTTGAAGTTTGGCCAGGGCCGGGTTTGAACCCACCACCCTTAGTATATGGGGCCTGCGCCCTACTCACTGAGCCACAGGGCGCTGCACTGTTGCCTAGTTTAGAGTGCAGTAGCATCATGATAGCTCACAGCAGTCTCAAGCTCTTGGGTTCAAGGGGGGATCCTCCAGCCTCCTGAATAGCTGGTACTACAGGCACCTGCCACAATGCCCAGCTAATTTTTTCTAAATTTAATAGAGACAGGGTGTTGTTCTTGCTCATGCTGTTCTCAAACTCCTGACCTCAAGCAATTCTTTTGCCTCTGCCTCCCAGAGTGCTAGGATAACAGGCGCGAGACACTGCCGGGCCTTGCACTTTTAACTTTTTATAGCCATGTATGAACTTCCTGGGAAGGCTTCTCTTGCCTGTTCAATCCAGTTAATCTTCTAGATCCCTTAAGCTCTTGTGTTAGAGAACCTCTATGATTTCTCTTAAGGGCCCTAGGGGTTGCTTATTTTTTTGACTCTCAGTATCTGACATAGTGCTTTGTACCTAATAGCCACAGGGAATATTTGAATTGGAGTAAAACTTAACTCTTGTTCCTCTATTTGCCTTCTCTTTCCATCTAGATTGTGAACCCCTCAATGCTAAGGACTGTGACATATTTGCTTCTTTGCTTCCCCCAGCCCTTTGCTGTGCTGCCACTTGGTAGCTGAAAAAGTTTAACAGAGAGAATGTACTCTGATGACTTGTCCTATCTCTCCAGGGAGGCCAATGCTGGGAACCTGCAGCCACTGTTTGAGTTTGTGAGGGAGGCCCTGAAGCCTGTGGACAATAGAGAGCCTGCATGGAGGTGCCCAGTGCTGCTGGTGGATGATCTCAGTTTGCTCCTGAGCCTGGGCGTGGGGGCAGTGGCTGTGCTGGACTTTGTACACTATTGTAGAGCCACCGTGTGCTGGGAATTAAAGGTAATGATGGAACTCCTTTCTATGCTCCCACCTGTGACATGAAGAAGCTCAAACTGGTCCAGACCTCGCTTACAATGATCTTTTTAGGTATTTGCATGGGATTTTGGCTTTACCCTGGCAGGCTTAGAAATCTTGATCCATCCACCCTGCTCTCTCTTTACTTGCCATTGCTAAAAAATAGAAAAAGCCCTTAGAAATAAAGAAAGGGTTGACTAGCACTGTGTTCCATGGGACTGGTCACATGTTCTGCTGCAGTTCCAGCTCTGGCATACATGGCCTCTGTGTTCTGGAGTAAGTTATTATTGTTCCTGAGTATATAGATCAGCTAAGATAATAGATATAACTACTTTAAAAATTCTAAAGTTCAAGACAAGTATAGTATATTAAATATTACCTTTATTATAAAATTAATAGATAAAATTATAAGCAAAATTATGAGACAAAAATAGACATTTTCTGTTTGTTTGTTTGTTTTGAGGTAGAGTATTACTCAGTTGCCCTAGGCTGGAGTGCTGTGGCATCAGCCTAGCTCATATCCACTTTAGACTCCTGGGTTCAAGCCATCCTCCTGCCTTAGCCTTCAGAGTAGCTGGGACTACAGGTACTTGCCACAACATCTGGCTAGTTTTTCTGTTTTTAGTAGACATGAGGTCTCGCTCTTGCTCAGGCTGGTCTCAATCTCCTGGCTTCAAGCGGTCCACTTGCCTCAGCCTCCCAGAGTGTTAGGATTATAGGAGTGAGCCACTGTACCCATTGGCCAGGTCTATTTTCTTTTCTTTTCTTTTTTTTTTTTTTTGAGACTGAGTCTCACTTTTTTGCCCCTGGTAGAGTGCTGTGGAATCATAGCTCATAGCAACCTCAAACTCTTGGGCTCCAATGATCCTCTTGCCTCAACCTCCCAAGTAGCTGAGACTATAGGCACCTGCCATAACACCTGGCTATTTTTTGGTCTCAAACTCTTGAGCTCAAGCAATCACCTGCCTCAACCTCCCAGAGTGCTGGGATTACAGGTGTGAGCCACTGCACCTGGCTGGCCAGGTCTATTTTCAATCCCCATGTTTCCTTGGGCATGGTAGGCCTCCAATGTATACATCCTTTTAGAGGTTCTATGCCATTATGAACAAATTTGAATGGAATTTGTCTCTCCGCGTTTTTCTCACATTACTGGTAACTTGCCACCTATACTGTTTGGTATGTCTTTTTCATTTAATAATACACAATATATGTGTATATTTTGTTGTCCATTGCCCAAACACACATGGATCTGCTTCATTCTTTTGGGCAGCTGGGTAGTATTCCTTTGAAAGACTTATTGGGGGCTGGGTGCAGTGGGTGGCTTACACCTGTAATCAAAGCACTCTGGGAGGCCAAGGTGGGTGAATTGACTGAGCTCACAGGTTTGAGACCAGCCTGAACAAGAGCAAGACCCCATCTCTAAAAACAGCCAGGCGTTGTGGTAGGCACATGTAGTCCCAGCTATTGTGGAGGCTGAGGCAAAAGAATTGCTTGAGCCTAAGAATTTGAGGTTGCTGTGAGCTATGACACTACACCACTCTACTGAGGGCAACAAAGTGACACTCTGTCTCAAGAAAAGAAAGAAAGAAAGGATTAGTGGTGCCCATAGCTCAGTGGGTAGGGCACCAACCACATACACCAAGGCTGGCGGGTTTGAACCCGGCCCGGGCCACCTAAAAGAATAATAACAACTGCAACAAAAAAATAGCTGGGTATTGTGGAGGGCGCCTGTAAAAAAAAAGAAAGAAAGGACTTATTGGCTGGGTGTGGTGGTTCATGCCTGTAATCTCAGCACTCTGGGAGCTGAGGCAGGAGGATCCTTTGAACTTAGGGGTTCGAGACCATCCTGAGCAAGAACATGAGCAAGACCTCATATTTAAAAATATCTGGGCATTGTGGCAGGTGCCTGTAATCCAGCTACTCAGGAGGCTGAGGCAGAAGGATTGTGTGAACCCAGGATTTTTTTTTCCTTTCTTTTTTTTTTTTTTTTTGAGACAGAGCCTCAAACCGTCGCCCTGGGTAGAGTGCTGTGGCATGACAGCTCACAGGCACCCCCAACTCCTGGGCTCAAGCGATTCTCCTGCCTCCACCTCCCAAGTAGCTGGGACTACAGGCGCCCGCCACAACAACCGGCTATTTTTTGGTCGCAACCATCATTGTTGTTTGGCGGGCCCGGGCTGTATTCCAACTCGCCAGCTCAGGTGTATGTGGCTTAGCCGCTTGAGCCACAGGTGCCAATCCTTTTTTTTTTCTTTTTGAGACAGAGCCTCAAGCTGTCACCTTGGATAGAGTGCCGTGGCATCACAGCTCAAAGCAACCTCCAATTCCTGGGCTCAAGCGAGTCTCTTGCCTCTGTCTCCCAAGTAGCTGGGACTACAGGCACCTGCCACAACGCCCGGCAATTTTTTGGTTGCAGCCGTCATTGTTGTTTGGCGAGCCTGGCCTGGATTCGAACCCGCCAGCTTAGGTGTACATGGCTAGTACCTTAGCCCGTTGAGCCACAGGCGCCGAGCCTTTTTTTCTTTTTTTTTTTTTTAAAACAATCTCACTATGTCTCCCTCAGTAGAGTGCTGTGGTGTCACAGCTCACAGCAACCTCAAACTCCTGGACTTAAGCTATTCTCTTGCCTCAGCCTCCCAAGTAGCTGGGACTAGAGGTGCCCGCCACAATACCTGGCTATTTTTTATTGGAGTTGTCTTTGTTGTTTAGCTGTTCCAGGCCAGATTCGAACCCGACACCCTCAGTTTATGTGGCTGGGGCTGTAACCACTGTGCTACGGGCACTGAACTTTTTTTTTTTTGAGCTGGAGTCTCACTATGTCACCATCAGTAGAGTGCTGTGGCATGCCAGCTCACAGCAACCTCAAACTCTTGGGCTTAAGCGATTCTCTTGCCTCAGCCTCCCAAGTAGCTGGGACTACAGGTGCCCACCAGAACACCTGGGTATTTTTTATTACATTTGTCATTGTTGTTTAGCTGGCTAGGGCCGGATTCAAACCTGCCACTGTTGGTATATGTGGCTAGTGCTATAACCACTGTGCTACAGGGACCGAGCCTGAACCCAGGATTTTGAGATTGCTGTGAGCTAGGATGACATAATGGCACTCTAGCCTGGGCAACAGAGAGACTGTTTCTTAACAACAAAAAAGAAAGAATGAAGAAAGGAGTTATTGTTTAAGCTGTCATTTTCCAATGGGGTTGACCTTCCCCTCCATTTCTGCTTGGCTCTTACTTGCCCATCAAGAGTCAGCTTAGATATGCCTGGCTCCTATCTCTTCCTCCAGGCCAGGTAGGATGCCTAGTCTTTGTATTCCCCCAGCACCCCATGCTTCTCTCTTTCTTGGTCTTGTCATACTATATTGTTAGTTCTATCTGTCTCCAGAGCCTCCATCCCTTATTCCTTAACCCTAGTGTGGGGGTTGGTACACAAGACATGCATAGGAACTTTTGACTGGATGAATTGGTGCCTGGCAGAATAGTGATCCTTAAGAACATTCAAGAATTCAAGAATGAGTTTATTTTGAAGTCCATAGGGTGAGCTTGGATTTAGATGAATTGAGCTGGAAGTACAGGTTGGAAGTGGTGAAACTGTCCCATAGAGGATTGGAATAAGGGTCTTGGAGCCCAGGTATGGGTTTTCTCCCCAAAGGGGCTGGTTGTAGTGGCAGCAGGGTAGCTGATCTGTGAAAGGATGTGCAGGGGATTAGAGGCACCAAGAGTCAGTACTCTCTGACTCTGGGTGTCCTTTCCAATAAGGAGGTTTCTATCTTGTGTCTGATGCAGGGTAATGTGGTGGTCCTTGTGCATGACAGTGGAGATGGTGAGGACGAGGAGAATGACATCCTGCTGAATGGCCTCAGTCATCAGAGCCACCTGATCCTGCGGACTGAGGGCCTGACCACCGGCTTCTGCAGGGACGTACATGGGCAGGTACGTACATGGGCAGGTACACAGGGGCTGGGGTCAGGGACTCACTGGGCAACAGGCTGCTGACCCCTGTGCCTTTGAGTCCAGGCTGCACAGGGGATTATTGGGCCTGAGGGATTGTCTGGTTGGGACATTCAGAAATTGTGTGACTGCAAGGCAGGGACTTACTCCAGGTGGTGTTTTGCTTCATGGACCAGCACACATTTTCCAAGATGGTCCCATTTGCGACCAGTAGAGCTCTCCTGAAGAGGAAACAGCTGTCTAGAGTGGAATGCAGGGGCCATGCAGAATTCCCCTGCAGTGTGACAGCAGGCTTTGTATGCTCAGGTCAACACCACTCCTTTTATTTTTTTTTTATTTTTTATTTTTTGTAGAGACAGAGTTTCGCCGTATAGCCCACGGTGTCACACAGCTCACAGCAACCTCCAGCTCCTGGGCTTAGGCAATTCCCTTGTCTCAGCCTCCCGAGTAGGTGGGACTACAGGCGCCCACCACAATGTCCAACTATTTTTTTTGTTGTAGCAGTTTGGCTGGGGCCAGGTTTGAACCTGCCACCCTCAGTATATGGGGCCGGCGCCCTGCCCACTGAGCCACAGGCGCCGCCCAACACCACTCCTTTTAACATAAAGACTAGGGCAGGCCCTACCTATGTATGAGGTTGCTGCTACCTCTTACCAGAACATTTGGAATACTTAGATAGAAGCTGAGAGTGTTGCCCTAGTGTTGCCCTGGTTCTATCCTTCTGAAGAGGCTGCTATGTAGTCCTGTGTCTTCTAAATCTTTTGTGGAATCCCTTGAGCTTCTTCTATAGTTTCTAGGTTGACAACTTTTGACCCAGTAGGGATAGTTGGGAGTCATGGCTCATTGAGAGGCAGATGTGGCAAATGAAGCAGAGGAGCAGTGCTATCTATGGTGCCTGTGGTGCAGCATGAGGACATGAAGAGAGGGTGTGCTAAACAGCTGCAGTCCCAGCCAGTCCCCCAGAGCATTTTAGTCAGTGGAAACTGTGTTTAAAAAAAAAGAAAGTCTAGCCTTCCTGAGTCTGTGCATTGAATATGCCACATCTTTTTTTTGAGACAGGGTGTCACTATGTCACCCTCAGTAGAGTGCTCTGGTGTCACAGCTCACAGTAACCTCAGACTCTAGCTCACAGTAACCTCAGATTCTTGGGCTTTAAGTGATTCTCTTGCCTCAGCCTCCCAAGTAGCTGGGACTACAGGCGCCCACCACAACGCCTGGCTATGAATGTACAAATATTAATGTGATTTTCAAAATAGGTCTAGCAGAGACCAAAAGGAAATACATAAAACACTATAATGGTTTCCTCTGGAGGACTTTTCTTTCTCTCTCACATTTTCTGTAATGAGCAAATAAGGCTATTATAATGTAGTAGGAAACCTTTAGTTTTAGTTAGCTGGTAATTAGCTTAATTTTTTAAGTTGGTCCCATTACTGGATAACATGTCTGACTGCACTCTCACAGAGCCCTCAGTTGAAGGTCACGGAGAAGGCAGGGTGGGGCTCATGACGGAACGTGTGCTCAGGCATCTGCTCCTCTTTTATGCCTCTCTATCTCTCTAGCTGAAGGTCCTGTGGAGGAGGCCATCACAGCCCACAGCCCAGCGGGATCGGAGCCTCATTTACCAGTATAAGATACAGGACAAGAATGTGTCCTTTTTCGCCAAAGGAATGTCTCCTGCTGTTCTGTAACCTGATTTAGGGGAGCTGAAGCTACCTTGAACTGTTCCCGGATGTGGAAGATAAAGCAACCTAGCAGGAATGGGTCTTGACACCTTTGTAGTAGTATTTCAGGCTGGGCTGTAACTCTGCTGTGACTCAGGGAGGGTTGAATGATGCAATGATGGTATGTACGCCTTTGCTCCCCTGGGCCCTGTTCAAAAACAATGAGGAATGCATGACCCTGCCTCTGCTGAGAGAGAGGCTGGATGTTGAACTCCAGCAAAAGGTGTCCTTTGGAGCCTTTGTATAAATATGCTTTAGCCCCAACTGCCCATTTTTGGTCATCGTGCCTTTTAGAGTGGGTGAGAATGTGCCAGTCAGGAGATAGTCCTGGATGGCAGGTGTCCAAAGTGACAACCAGAATAATCATGGCTAGAATAAAGTAAGTTCCCACATCGGGGCTTTCTGTGGGTTTTCTCTTTTAATTTTTATCTCCATCCTGCAAAGATATTTTCCTTTCAAGTACAGTGAAGAAACAGGCTTAGAGAGGTTTAGAAGAACATTCAAGACTATAGAGCAGGCTGTAGGTAACGAGACTTGACTCTAAAGTCCACCTGCAGCTTCTTTTGCTGTGGTGCGTTGCCCACAGGCTCATGAGTCTAGGATGAGTCCTAGCTATCAGTGGTCTAGCACCAGTGCCTTGGTCACATGAAGCCCTGTAGAGGGCGCAAGTGTATATGGCCTTTCTGAGAGGGGTAATGGATGCTCTTGCTGTCAGGCAGGATGGAATCTGTGAGGACTGCAGGAGGTGAGCTCCTGCCCCAGCATCCTGTAGATGTCAGCTGGTCTCACTCAGTCCTTCAATCAAGGTCACCTCAGAGTAGACTCCAGGGGTATTTTTGGTATGTAAATTATACCACAATGATTTTTATCTTAAAAATAAATAAAATGAAAAAATAATGCTACTGTGACATATGCTGAAGAACTTTTAGCTCTATTGCTTTTATTTATTTATTTATTTTGGAGATGGATTCTCACTATGTCACCCTTGGTAGAGTGCCATGGCATCATAACTCACAGCAACCTCAAACTCCTGGGCTTCAGCGATTCTCTTGCCTCAGCCTCCCAGTAGCAGGGACTGTAAGCCCCCCCTCACAATGCCTGGCTATTTTTTTGTTGCAGTTGACCCCAGCTGGGTTTGAACCCACCAGCCTTGGTGTATGTGGCTGGGGCCATAACCACTGTGCTATGGGTGCCAAGCCAGCTCTATTGCTTAATTTTAACTTTAAAAAAATTTTTTTTTTTGCAGTTTCTGGCCGGGGCTGGGTTTGAACCCCACCTCCGGCATATGGGGCTGGCGCCCTATTCCTTTAAGCCACAGGCGCCGTCCACTTTTTAAATTTTTTTATTCATTTTTATTCATCATTTACTGAGACAGTTTCACTTTGTCCCCCTCAGTAGAGTGCATGGCGTCATAGCTCACAGCAACCTCCAACTCTTGGGCTTAAGCGATTCTCTTGCCTCAGCCTCCCTAGTAGTGGGGACTACAGGTGTCTACCACAACATCTGGCTCTTTTTTTTGGTTTGTTGGTTTTTTAGCAGGCCTGGGCCGGGTTCAAACCCACCAGCCCCAGTGCATGTGGCCAGCTCCCTAACCATGGAGCTGCAGGTGCCCAGCCTTTTTAATTTTTTATTTTATTTATTTATTTTTTCCCGAGACAGAATCTAACTCTGTTGCCCAGGATAGAGTGCAATGGCATCAGCATAGTTCACAGCAACCTGAAACTCTTGGCTCCTGCCTCAGCCTCCCAAGTAGCTGCAACTACAAGTGCCTGCCCTTAACGCCCAGCTAATTTTTCTATTTTTAGTAGAGATGGGGTCTCAATCTTGCTCAGGCTGGTCTTGAACTCCTGAGCTTAAGAGATCCTGACTGTTGTGTAGATTATCCCACCGAAAAAGCTGCTTTTATTCTCAAAATATTGCAGACTCGGCTTAGCGCCGGTCACTCCGTGGATAGGGTGCCAGCCACATACACTGAGGCAGATGGGTTTGAATCCAGCCCGGGCCTGCTAAACAACAATGACATCTATAACAACAATAACAACAAAAAGCTGAGCATTGTGGCAGGCACCTGTAGTCCCAGCTGCTTGGGAGGCTGAGGTAAGAGAATCGCTAAAGCCCAAGAGTTTGAAGTTGCTGTGAGCTGGGACACCATGGCACTCTACTGAGGTGTGACATAATGAGACTCTTGTCTCAAAAAAGAAAAAAAATTGCAGACCTGATAGAATATTTGAAAATTGTGAGAATAATTGAGAAAGTGGTTATTAAAGAATCTAATGATTTTTTATTGATACCTGCATTTATGTAACTTTTATTTGAGCTACAGTTCATAGTAGAACATGATACAGAATTTGCTATCATTTTTTTTTTGCAGTTTTTGGCCTGGGCTGGGTTTGAACCCGCCACCTCCAGCATATGGGGCTGGCGCCCTACTCCTTTGAGCCACAGGTGCTGCCCTTTCATATTTCTTTACTTTGTTTATAAATACTCTCACTGAATTTTTTTATGTGTTTAGTGACTATTTAGCATTTTATGATGTCATATTCCAGTTTGTTTAGCTCTTTTCTGGGCTCCTAGGTTCTGGTTTTTATGATTATCAATTATGTCATGAATTTTATATACTGTTCCTATTTGGGAGTGGGGACAGCTACTCGTTTTCTTAGAATATTGACAAAAGGGGTCTCTAATGGAGGAAATTATCAATAAAATTGAGAGGTGATATATGTAGAATTACACCATGCTAAATGTTGTGAATAAAACAGAAGAGGGCTGGGCCCAGTGGCTCATGTTTGAAATTCTAACACTTTGGGAGGCTGAGGTAGAAGGATTGGTTGAGGCCAGAAGTTCAAGAGCAGCCTGAGCAAGAGCAAGACTCTGTCTCTACAAAAAATAAAAGAATTAGCTGAGTATGGGTAGTCCCAGCTTTCTTGGGAGGTTGAGGCAGGAGGATCCCTGGAGCCCTGGAGTTCAAGGCTACAGTGATCTATGATGACAG
Source organism: Perodicticus potto (assembly GCA_963574655.1). NCBI lineage: Eukaryota > Metazoa > Chordata > Mammalia > Primates > Lorisidae > Perodicticus > Perodicticus potto. The sequence goes on along the minus strand of CAUYRH010124242.1, from coordinate 16,433 downwards.
CACTGCATTCTAGCCAAGGCAACAGTGAGACCTACCTTAAAAAAAAAAAACAAAATCAGTACTTAGCAGAACTGTTCAGATTTTGTTGTCAGTAGTAAATTTAAAGACAAGATGGCTGTTTTCTCCAGTATGAAACATACCGTACTTAATATACCTGCAATTAAGTGTTAAAAAATATGTTCTGTAACTCTGTCCTGCTAGTATTAGAACTAAAAATCTTTCAATACAACAAATTCTTAATGCTTATATTAATGTGGATTTGTCAGCCTCTATGTAATCTCTAATAATATATATAGCAGGGAGTAAGAAGAGTTGCACAATATATGCCTTCAAAGGCTATTTCTTAAAACTGTTAAAAGGGGATAATGGTATTTCAACTAGTTATCAGCAAGTGACAATACATTCCACTACAAATATACTCTTGTTCTTCTAGCTTTAGACCATATGAAAAAACTGGGTGCTTCAGAGTGTGGGATAAGAGAAGGGAACACTACACCCGTGTCATGGATGAACTGAAGACGTGACCTGTTCATTTTTTAAATAATATTTTCAGGTCCTTTGCTTACCAAAGGAAGCCCAATTTCACTCTAATGTTTTGAGAAGTGTGTTTAAATAAATGCAAATGAAAAATAAAACAACAACAAAAAATAGGCTCAGTGCCCATAGTTCAGTGGTTAGGGCACCAGCCACATACACCAGGGCTGCCAGGTTTGAACCTGGCCCAGGCCTGCTAAACAACAGTGACAACTACAACAAAAAAAAAACAGCCAGGTGTTGTGGCGGGTGCCTGTAGTCCCAGCTACTGGGAGGCTGAGGCAAGAGAATCGCTTAAACACAAGATTTTGAGGTTGCTGTGAGCTCTGACAACCCCAGGGTGACAAAGTGAGACTCTGTCTAAAATATATATATATATATTTATAAAAAAAAAAAAAAATAGAGAAAAAAGGGCAAAGAAAAGTGAGAAATGGCTAAATTTTAGAGTATACTCCCTAAAGCAGAACTGTTAAATTATAGCATGAACTGGTCCTTAAACCTATGAGCTTGTTCTTCAGAATGATGGACCCAGTTAATAAAAATATGTACATTTTCTTCCACCAACTATGGATTTAGCTTATATTTTTATTTATTTAATAGTGGTGCAAAGTTGCATGAAAGTAGACATTTTTTAAATAACTAGGATGTAATTTTCTCAGTATTTTCTCGTGTGTGCAGAATTTGTTCTTCTTGCTTATTAATCAAAACCTAGTGTCAACCTGATTTTGTTAATTCTTTGTAATATTTTGGAAAGTGAGAATTTATCATTGTCTTTATGGATATTTTTCTATACTTTAGTTTTTAAAAAATATTTGGTTTTCAGGCAATATTTGTTTATATTCAGAAATTTTTAAGAAAATGTTTTTTTTTTGAGACAGAGTCTCACTTTATTGTCCCCAGTAGAGTACTATGGCATCATAGCTCACAGCAAACTTGGACTCCAGGCCTCGAGCGATTCTCTTGCCTCAGCCTCCCAAGTAGCCAGGACTACAGGCACCTGCCACAACACTTGGCTATTTTTAGAGGCAGGATCTCCGCTCTGGCTCAGGCTGATCTTGAAACTATGAGCTTAGGCAATCCACCTGCCTCAGCCTCCTAGCACTCCCCAGGCTGTGATTACAGGCATGAGCCACTCTGCCCGACCTTAAGAAATATTTATTTATTTATTTATGTATTTATTTATTTTAGACAGGATCTCACTTTATCACCTCGGGTAGAGTGCCCTGGCATCATAACTCACAGCAACCTCAAACTTTTGGGCTCAAGCGATTCTCTTACCTCAGCCTCCCGAGTAGCTGGGACTACAGGCACCTGCATAACGCCTGACTGTTTTTAGAGATGAGGTCTCGCTCTTGCTCAGGCTGGTCTGAAACTCTGTGAGCTCAGGCGATCTGCCTGCTTTGACCTCCCAGAATGCTGGAATTATAGGCGTGAGCCACTAAGTCTGGCCTTGAGAACACTTGTTTTATATAAGGGGTTTGTAAAGATTAAAAACAATCGTAGGCTGAGGTGGGATTGCTTGAGCTTAGGAGTTCAAGACTCACCTAAACAAGAGCAAGACTCTGTCTCTGCAGAAAGTAGAAAAATTAGCCTGTTGTGGTAGTACCTGTCTGTAGTCCAGCTACTTGAGATTCTAAGGCAGAAGAATCACTTGAACCTAGGTTGGAGTTCTAAGTCGCAGAGAGCTGTTATGGTGCCACTGCACTCTAGCTGGGTGACAGAGCAAGACTCTGTCCCTAAATAAATACATAAATAACTAACTGACTCTGGGTGGTGCCTGTGGCTCAGTGAGTAGTGTGCCAGCCCCATATACCGAGGGTGGTGGGTTCGAACCCAGCCCCAGCCAAACTGCAACAAAAAACAGCCGGGTGTTGTGGCAGGTGCTTGTAGTCCCAGCTACTCGGAAGGCTGAGGCAAGAGAATTGCCTAAGCCCAGGAGTTGGAGGTTGCTGTGAGATGTGATACCATGGCACTCTACTGAGGGCTACAAAGTGAGACTGTCTCTAAAAATAAATAAATAAATAAATAAATAAATAAGTAAATAACTGACTCTGTAAATGAATGAAGGCTAGCTGTGGTGGCTTACATCTGTAATCCTAGTACTCTAGGAGAGGCTAAGGTGGGAAGATCCTTTGAGCTCGGGAATTCAAGACCAGCTTGAGCAAAAAGGAGACCTTGTCTCTGCTAAAAATAGAAAGATTATCTGGGCATTGTGGCAGGTGCCTATAGTTCCAGCTACTGGGAAGGCTGAGGCAGGAGGATCGCTTGAACCCTGGAGTTGGAGGTTGCTGTCACACACTCTAGCCTAGGCAGCAGAGTGAGACTTTGTCTCAAAAAAATTAAAAATTGGCTCCGCGCCAGTAGCACAATGCTTTAGGCGCCAGCCACATACCCCAATACTGGCGGGTTTAAGCCTGGCCTGGGCCAGCTGAACAGTGATGACAACTGCAACCAAAAAAAGATAGGTGGGTATTGTGGTGGGTGACCATGGTTCCAGCAACTTGGGAGGCTGAGGCAAGAGAATTGCTTAAGCCCAGGAGTTTGAGGTTGCTGTGAGCTGTGACGCTATGGCACTCTACTAAGGGCAGCATAGCGACACTCTGTCTCAAAAAAAAAAAAGTAAAATAAATAAATAAATCCTAAAGTCATCTGCTGTTGTATGATGCAGTAGAGAAGATGATGAGGGCTATAAAAATGATTCAAATAAAGTGAGGCTGATGGTCACAGGAAAGATCAATTATTTCCCCTATTGTTTTTGCACTTTAATTGGGGGAGAATTTATGGAGATAATGGTATTTGAAAAAGACCTTGTAATGTTCCTGTTTTATCCGTGATGGTATCTCAGTTCTTCAGGACTCAGAAATATGTTTTTCCTCCTCATTAGAAGGAAGTTACTATTCTTCCTTTCCTTTCCTTTTTCCTTTCCTCTTTTCTTTCTGCTTCCTCCTCCCCTTCCCTTTCTTTCTCCTTTTTCTTTTACCTTTTTCCCTTTTCTTCCCCCTTTTCTTTTGCTTCTCCTTTTCTTTTTTTTAATTTATTTTTATTTTTATTTTTTTTTTTTGAGACAGAGCTTCAAGCTGTCACCCTGGATGGAGTGCCGTGGCATCACAGCTCATAGCAACCTCCAATTCCTGGGCTCAAGCGAGTCTCCTGCCTCCGCCTCCCAAGTAACTGGGACCACAGGCGCCTGCCACAACGCCTGGCCATTTTTTGGTTGCAGCCGTCATTGTTGTTTAGCGGGCCGGGCTGGATTCGAACCCGCCAGCTCAGGTGTATGTGGCTGGCGCCTTAGCCCGTTGAGCCACAGGCCCCGAGCCTGCCTTTCTTCTTTTCATTTCCCCTTCCTGTTTCCTTTCCTTTCCTTCTTTTGTTGCCCTGGGTAGAGCGCTATGGCATCATAGCTCACAGCAACCTCACACTCTTGGGCTTCAATGATCTCCTTGCCTCAGCCTCCCCAGTAGCTAGGACTACAGGTGCCTGCTACAACGCCCAGCTAGTTTTTCTATTTTTAGGAGAGATACTCTCGCTCTTGCTCAGGCTGGTCTCAAGCGCCTAAGTTCAAGCAATCCACTCACTTTGGCCTCTCAGACTGCTAGTATTTTTTGTTCTGTAGTGTAAAATAATTTTTTAAATATGTATAACATTCTGATTCATTTAGAATTTATGATATTGTAATTGTTTCCATGTTGATAACTAGGTAACCCAACATTTATTGAAAAGTAATGTCCTTCCTTCCTTTTTATGTAGTTCTGATTTGTTTATATATAACATTCTTCTTTTCCCCTCTCCCATATATAACATTCTTAAAATTGAGCCTCTCGAAAAATTTTCTTCTAGATTGTATTAAAAGGTTTGTGTATGTCTATTATATGGAGTCTTTATTAAAAAATATTTCATACTTATTTATCCAGGTGAATTCTACTAGCACTTTGTTATAAAAACTAGTAAATTGGCTCGGTACCTGTAGCTCAGCAGCTAGGGCAACATACACTGGAGCTGGCAGGTTCGAATCCAGCCAGGGCCTGCCAAACAACAGTGACAACTACACCCAAAAAATAGCCAGGCATTGTGGTGGCCACCTGTAGTCCCAGCTACTTGGGAGAGGTAAGAGAGGTAAGAGAATCCAGCTAGGGCCTGCCAAACAACAGTGACAACTACACCCAAAAAATAGCCAGGCATTGGGGCGGCCACCTGTAGTCCCAGCTACTGGGGAGAGGTAAGAGAATCGCTTAAGCTGAAGAGTTTGAGGGTGCTGTGAGCTGTGATGCTATGGCACTCTACCAAGGGCGACATAATAAGATTCTGCCTAAAAAAAACAAATAAAAATCCTAGTGAATAGAGACCAAGTAACTGGTACTGGCATTGCGGTCTAAATAGTCCTCAATTACTTGAAGGTGTAGTTTAGAAGCCTGTGATTGACAGCCAGGCTGGCCCTAGAACTGCACTTCCCAGGAGGTCTTGGGGCATTATGTGGAGTCCGTGTGTGCAAATGGGGTGGGACTCCATCACTATTCTGATGTGGTGCCGAGCTCGCCAAGTTTGGCAATTCCAACTCAAGACTCAGGAGGCTTAGTAGTTGCAGCTGAACATCGCTGGAGGATGGGTTAACAACTTGCTCAAGTTCACAAAACCTAGAAGGAAGACTTGTTTTTGACTCCAGGCAGTCTGATTGCAGAGCCTTGACAGGACTACAAAGGGAAGAATGCAGACAATTAAATGTGTGGTTGTAGGAGATGGGGCTGTAGGGAAAACCTGCCTCATCAGTTATACAAGAAACGCCTTTCCTGAGGAGTATATCCCAACTGTCTTTGACAATTATAACTCCCAGACATCTGTGGATGGCCAAATCGTCAGCCTGAACCTATGGGACACTGCTGGCCAAGAGGAGTCTGACCAACTGCGAACACTCTCCTACCCCAGACCAATGTCTTTGTCATTTGTTTTTCCATTGGCAACCCATCCTCTTATGCCAACGTGAGGTCTTCCATCATTGTCCGAATGTACCTGTTCTGTTGGTAGGTACCAAAAGGGACCTGTGGAGTGACCTCAAGAAGGTGAAGAAGCTGAAGGAGCAGAGCCTAGTACCCACAACTCAGCAAGGCACTTCCCTTGCTAAACAGGTGGGGGCTGTGAAGTATTTGGAACATTCAGCCTTAAAACAGGATGGGGTGTGTGAGGTATTTTCAGAGGCTGTGCGGGCTGTGTTTTACCCTGCCACAAAGAAGAACATCAAGAAGTGCATCCTCTTACAGCTTTGAGCCTTACTCTGTTGCCCTGGTGTCATAGCTCACAGCAACCTCAAACTCTTGGACTCAAGAGATCTTGCCTTAGCTTCCCCAGTAGCAGGGACTACAGGTGTGTGCTGGTAAGCCTGGCTAGTTTTTCTATTTTCAGTAGAGACAGGGTCTCACTCTTGCTCAGGCTGGTCTGTAACTTAGGATCTCAAGCAATCCACCTACCTCAGCCCCCCAAAGTGCAAAGGATTATAGGTGTCAGCCACCACGTCTGGCTCAAGAGGAGATATTTTCACAAAATGTTAAGCATCATTTTCCAAAGTTCTCTGAGATGGTAACAGATGTTCCTTAAGGGGGTTCTGTTTACAAATAAGCTCAAGAACTAGTAATTTATTTTTATTTTTATTTTAGAGACTGAGTCTCACTTTGTCACCCTTGGTAGAGTGCTGTGGCGTCATAGCTCACAGCAACTGGAAGCTCTTGGACTTAGGCCACAATGCCTGGCTATTTTTTTGTTGCAGTTTGGCCAGGGCTGGGTTCGAACCCGCCACTCTCGGTATATGGGGCCCACGCCCTACTCACTGAGTCACAGGCACCGCCCAAGAACTAGCAATTTAAATAAAATTGAACAGATTCTTTTACAGCAGGATTTTATAACAATATATGCAACGTTTCCTAAACTTATTACACACTGGACTTTTCTTTTTGGTCCCATGCAACACCTATTAATATTTCTGGTGACACAGTTTCAGAGAAGCTGGGTTAATGGGAACTAAGAATTCCCAAGGAGGAAGCTGTAAAAAGTCAAAAAGCGTGATGTGGTCTCGTTCTTTTTGGTGTCTCCTTCATGTTCTGCAGACAGATGTTTACCAGTGTGGACTTGTTCTTTTTCTTTTTTTTGTTGAGATAGAGCCTCAAGCTGTCACCCTGGGTAGAATGCTATGGCATCACAGCTCACAGCAACTACCAACTCCTGGGCTCAAGCGAGTCTCCTGCCTCCACCTCCCAAGTAGTTGGGATTACAGGTGCCTGCCACAACGCCCGGCTATTTTTGTGTTGCAGCCATCATTGTTGTTTGGTGTGCTGGGGCTGGATTCGAACCCACCAGCTCAGTTGTATGTGGATGGCGCCTTAGCCGCTTGAGCCACAGGCACCAAACCCAGTGTGGACTTGTTATTGGTTCCTCTGTTTCAAGAGATGGGTCTTGCACTTAGTTATGATAGTGCATTGGATATGTAATCTGATAATGAGATCTGCTATCAGATTGTGATAGAAATATGGAACTGGTTATGTGGAATTATTACTCCCCCCTGAAAAGCTGTGCTTGAGTCTTCTGTGTGGTTCCTTTTCCTCTTTTACTTTCTGTTTTAGGGATAGACTACTCAAGGATAACCACATAAATAAAATAAAAATAAAATCCTAGTGAATAATATACTCTTTAATAATACTCTTTCCATAGCTCAGTTGGTAGGGCACCGGCCACATACACCCAAGCTGGCAAGTTTAAACCTGGCCTGGGCCAGCTAAACCACAATGACATCTGCAACACAAAAATAGCTGGGCGCTGTGGTGGGTGCCTGTAGTCCCAGCTACTAGGGAGGCTGAGGCAAGAGAATTACTTGAGCCCAAGAGTTTGAAGTTGGTGTGAGCTGTGACGCTACAGCACTCTACCAAGGGTGACATAGACTTTGTCTCAAAAAAAAATACTCTTTCATTAAATGCTTTTGTTATTGGAAAATGAATTTCCTTTTTCTTTTTGAGACAATCTCACTCCATCACCCTGAGTAGAATTCCATGGCATTATAGCTCAGAGCAACCTCAAACTTTAGAGCTTATCTGACCCTCTTGCCTCAGCCTTCCAAAGTTCTGGGATTATAGGAATGAACCACTGTCCCCAGTCTAAATATTTTTTAGTGACTGCATTGTGGTTATTAGAGTGTCTACCATTTATTAGAATCTAGGCATTTTCTGTGTGTTTACAGTCCTAAATAAATTTCTTCCTTTCTTTTTTTCTTTTTTGTGGAGAGTCGAGTTTCACTTTTCATCCTCAGTAGAGTGCTATAGCATCATAGCTCACAGCAACCTCAAACTCTTGGGCTCAAGCGATCCTCTTGCCTCTGTTTTTTATATTTTTAGTAGAGATGGGGTCTCACTCTGGCTTAGGCTGGTCTCAAACTTCTGAGCGCAAGCAATCCACCTGTCTCAATCTCCCAGAGTGCTAGGATTACAGGCATGATCCCAAATAATTTTTTTTTTTTTGAGACAGAGTCTCACTGTGTCACCCTCAGTAGAGTGTAGTAGCATCACAGCTCACAGCAACGTCAGACTCTTGGGCGTAAGTGATTCTCCTGCCTCAGCCTCCCAAGTACCTGGTACTACAGGTGCCTGCCACAATGCCAGGCTACTTTTTTGTTGCTATTGCCATTGTTGTTTAGCAGCCCCAGGCCGGGCTTGAACCCGCCAGCTTCAGTGTATGTGGCGGCACCCTACTCACTGAGCTACGGGTGCTGCCCCTCCCCCCCTTTTTTTAGCCAGAGACTCACTTTGTTACCCTCAGTAGAGTACTGTGGCATCACAGCTCACAGCAACCTCAAACTCTTGGGCTTAAGTGATTCTCTTCCCTCAGCCTCTCAAGTAGCTGGGACCATAGGCGACCACCACAGCGTCTGTCTGTTTTTTAGAGACCGGGGGGAGGGGGTGGGGGGGTGTCTTGATCTTGGTCAGTTTGGTCTCGAACTCGTGAGCTCAGGCAATACACCTGCCTTGGCCTCCCAAATGCTGGGATTACAGGTGTGAGTCACCGCGCCTGACCCCAAAATTTATTCTTTAAATGGTTGTGGGGAAACTAATTTTATCAATATAATTTATTTAACCTGCATTTGCGGTGTATCTCGGCTGCTTCTAATATTTTGCTATTATAGAACAAGGAACATGAGCATCTTGTGCATGTTCTTGGTGGTTCTCTAGGAAGTGTTGTCAGAAACTGATGCGGTCTGTTTTTTTTTTTTGTACCGACAGAGTCTCACTTTATCACCCTGGGTAGAGTTCCGTGGCGTCACAGCTCACAGCAACCTTCAACTCCTGGGCTTAGGCGATTGTCTTGCCTCAGCCTCCCTGAGTAGCTGTAGAGTGCTGTGGCATCACACAGCTCACAGCAACCTCCAACTCCTGGGTTTAGGCGATTCTCTTGCCTCAGCCTCCCCCGTAGCTGGGACTACAGGTGCCCGCCACAACGCCCGGCTATTTTTTTGTTGTCGTCGCAGTTCAGCCGGGGCCGGCTTCGAACCCGCTACCCTCGGTATATGGGGCCGGCGCCCTACTGACTGAGCCACAGGATCTTCTTGATCCTAATCGGGCAGTTTTCCGCCTCGCCCAGCCCTGAACAGCCCCCAGACCTCCCTCGGGTTGTGTGGCAGGTGTCCACCAGGGGGCGAGCGGGAGCCGCGAGCAGGCTGTACTACGCATGCTCACGCTTCTGGAGCACGTGCGGAAGGCGGCGGGGCGGGAGGGGAAAGGTAGGAGGTGAGAGGTGAAGGGGCGGGGAGCTGTGCGGGTCCCCGGCGGCCTGGAGAGGGAAGTGGGGCGCCACGCACCCGACCGCGGTCCGAGAGCGCGCACGCCGTGCTCTGTCCTTTTTGCTGCCGCCGTTGCTGTCTCCGCTCGGGTTGCTGTAGCCACAGGTACCGTCGCGCGCTTCCCCCTGGCTCCTGCCTGCAGGCCTGGGCTTGGGCCTTCAGCGGCGTAGACTTGGGAATTCCGGCATGGGGGCCGCCTGGGTGAGGGTACTCGGGCGTGGGCGCTGTTCTACAGCCCTGCGGGTCGGCCCCGCAGACGGCAGCTGCGAGGGGGCAGGGCCCCGCGTCCCGACCCCCGCTCCGGGCCCCTGCGTATGCTGCCGAGACTGGGGCTCGCGCCGTTGCACCCCCTTGGCTGTTCGCCCGCCCGGGTCAGCTGTCGTTTCTAGAACCTGCTTTGGGGCTCTCTGGGTTTTCCAGAGTGCCAGGGAGAGCGTGCTCTCCACTCTTGCTTCTTTTGGAAGATCTGATTGAGAAGCGGCATATAGTGTCTTTGCTGGGTCTTGTTTGGTTTCCAGTTTTCTGTATTGCTTAAACTTTGCTCACTCATGGTCCTTCTGTTTACTTGAGTGGGTTTATTGCTTCAGTATTATACAAGATTATAATGTCATGAAAGCGTTAGTTGAAAGGAGCCCCGGATCTAGACCGAATCGAAGGAAGTTGTACCAATGGAAATGCTCGCGGGGGAGGGGGGCTCTGGCAGGTGTCTCCTCTAGTGGCGGTTACTTATTGCTCTACCTTCTGTGGTGACAGAGGTGGGTGATTAAGCTCTGTCTGGAGATTTTGTAATAATTTTTCTTTCTTTCTTTTTTTTTTTTTTGAGACAGAGCCTCAAGCTGTCACTCTGGATAGAGTGCTGTGATGCTCACAGCAACCTCCAATTCCTGGGTTCAAGCGAGTCTCTTGCCTCCGCCTCCCAAGTAGCTGGGACTACAGGCACCCGCCACAACGCCTGGTCATTTTTTGGTTGCAGCCGTCATTGTTGTTTGGCGGGCCGGGCTGGATTCGAACCCGCCAGCTCAGGTGTACGTGGCTGGCGCCTTAGCCCGTTGAGCCACAGAGGCCGAGCCGTAATAATTTTTCTGAAGTGAACACAGAAAAGGTTTCCTTAATGTTAGCTTTGTGTTTCTTTTATTTGACCGAATGTTCTGTGGGGTTTGGGATGCAGTGTTCTTATTGGCGTGCTACCATTTCAGGATATTGTGCTAAAGATTGAAGCTTTTATTAGGGATTCAGGGTCAAGGGTGTCTGGTTATGGGGTATGCATTTCAGGTGCCCTTGAGTGATGCCTAGTTGAGAACCTGTATTTTCTGAAATGTGTACTAAAAAATAATTTAGATTTTAGGTATTTTACACATGAGTACATGATGTGAAAAACACAACATATATAAGTATAAAGATATCTTCGTATCATTCATTTGGTTGTAATTGAAATGGAAAGCATTCTTCCTCGTTTATTATGAACTCATCTGGTGTTTGAATGCTCTCCCTTTTCTTTTGCTATTGTGATAAAAAACAGCACCTCCCTAGAGGTCTCCATGTACTTTATAATCAGTGGTTTGGGAATCCCCCATCTCCCCCCAGTCCTGATTAGTTTATTGTCATGAGAAGCTCTAAGTTTATAACTAGAAAACAGAGGCATAAAGATTCCTATTTTCCTGGTATTTCATAGGAGCAGGTAAACTGTCCAGCTAAGAAAGGAACCAGGTCTGTGGTCTTCAGTGCGTGGATATTTATTAACATTTCATGGAAAGTACTCAGTATCTAGCCATGTGGGCAAATATGTCCCAGGGACCCCCAGAATGACACTTAGGTTCATGTGCTGTTTGTTTACTCTGACCATCAGTTGTCATTTGCTGACTGTAACAGGTACTGCATATGCCGTTTGTGTCATCACTCAACATTGAACAGATGAGAGGACTCCTTATAGAGAAACTGGGTTCCCAAGGTTACCCAGCTTGTACATGGTGGATCAGGCCTTCAGACCAGGTCTCCTGGAGAGGTACTTCCATTATAACTTGCTACATTCCTGAGTTGGCTAAAGAAAGAGGGTCCAGGGAATTTCTTTTGCCACCTAAAGTAAAAATTCTGGGTGATATTATTTTATTTTTTTGAGACAGAGCCTCAAGCTGTCACCCTGGATAGAGTGCCGTGGCATCACAGCTCACAGCAACCTCCAATTCCTGGGCTCAAGCAAGTATCTTGCCTCCGCCTCCGAAGTAGCTGGGACTGCCCGCCACAATGCCCGGCCATTTTTTGGTTGCAGCCGTCATTGTTGTTTGGCGGGCCTGGGATGGATTCGATCCCACCAGCTCAGGTGTACGTGGCTGGCGCCTTAGCCGGCTGGCGCCTTAGCCCGCTGAGCCACAGGCGCCGAGCCTCTGGGTGTGATTTATTGAGCACCTATGTTGTCTAGGAATTGTGTTAGGTGCTCCAATATTACCTTATCTCACTTAATCCTCATAATAACCAGAGGGGATGACACTGTTAATCACTCTCTTTACAGATGAGTTTTAGAGACATTTTCTGACTTGCCTTAGGTCACCTAGTGAGTTAGAGGCAGAGCCTGTGTGCAAAGTGAGGTTTGTCTGATGACAGAGTTCATACTTTATGCTAATCTTGCACTGGCTAACTTCACAGTCTTCTCTATTGGTTGTTGACAGGAAAGGGATAGTGAAAAAGGTAATAGGGATGAAGACAGTGTCACAGACTTGAGTGTGGGGATGGTAGAACTCAGCAAGATGGGGATAGCAATTGACCTGCTGCCATTTGACAGCTGCTGTTCTAGCAGTCAGGGACACTGCACGGAGCTCATGCCTATAATCCTAGCACTCTGGGAGGCCGAGGCAGGTAGATTGCTTGAGCTCACTAGTTTGAGACCAGCCTGAGCCAGAGTGAGACCCCCTCCCCGTCTCTAAAAATAGCTGGGTGTTGTGGCGGGTGCCTGTAGTCCCAGCTACTCAGGAGACTGAGGCAAGAGAATCACTTAAGCCCGAGAGTTTGAAATTGCTGTGAGCTATGATGTCACAGCCCTCTACCGAGGGTGACAAAGTGAGTCTCTGTCAAAAAAAAAAGAAAAAGAAAGAATGCTTGCAGGGTCGCTGGGTCAGGCTTTGTAGGTGGAGTCCAAAGGGGATGTGTATAAGCATCAGGGGTGCATGGTTATCTCAGAATAAATATTAAAATTAATTTTGTGTTTATTGCAGCCTTGATTTTTATTTTGTATTATAATATATACTATATTATCACAGTAGTATATATATATTATTTATATATAAATATCCACATATTGGGAGCATGTACTTGAATTTTTGTGTTGGAGGTCATGATCAAAACATTGGGAAGTGGGCGGCGCCTGTGGCTCCTCGAGTAGGGCGCCTGTCCCATATACCGAAGGTGGCCGGTTCAAACCCTGCGTTGGCCGAACTGCAAAATGGAAAACTAGCTGGGCGTTGTGGTGGGCCCCTGTAGTCCCACCTACTCGGGAGGCTGAGGCAAGAGAATTGCCTGGGTCCAGGAGTTGGAGGATGCTGTGAGCTGTGTGATGCCACAGCACTCTACCGAGGGTATCAAGTGAGACTCTGTCTGGGCAAGAAAAGAAAAGGAAAGAAAGATCACTGGTTTTACTTCTGAAAACATAAAATGTGCAAGGTATTATGTGTTTGTTCCCAAGTTGGAAGTCTAGTGAAGTTCAGTGTAATCCCATATAATCAAAGAGAATAGTGTTTCATATTACAACCAACTATAACTTATTAAAAACTGCAGTCTATGGGCGGCGTCTGTGGCTCAAGGAGTGGGGTGCCGGTCCCGTATGCCAGAGGTGGTGAGTTCAAACCTGGCCCCAGCCGAAAACTGCCCCAAAAAAAAAACCTACCTGCAGTCTAGGTCCAAACCAAAAGCGAAAGGAACTTGACCACCGCGTCCCCACCGGCTCTGGTGTCGCGTCCGCTGGGAGGTCGCCCCTCGGCTTTGTCACTGGTTTCACAACAAGCCCGGGCCGCGCGTGCCTCACCCACCCCCGGCCCGGTTGCCTCGCTCCGCTATTCGTTCTTCCTCTCTCTTCGGGGCCTGCCGTCGCGGAGCCACCCCCTGCCAACAAGTGCGCACGGCCCCCGCCTCCAGCAACCGGCGCCAGGCCCTGCCGAGCGCTGCGCCTCCGCTGCTGTGCTTCCTAAGGGGAATGGCCTTCGTCCCCTTCCTCCTGGTGATCTGGTCGTCCGCTGCCTTCATCATCTCCTACGTGGTCGCTGTGCTGTCTGGGCACGTCAACCCCTTCCTTCCCTACATCAGTGATACAGGAACAGCACCTCCAAAGAGTGGTGTTTTGGGATTTAGATAAACTTCTCTGCATTTCTTGGCTGGTCTCAAACTCCCAAACTCAAGCAATCCACCTGCCTTGGCCTCCCAGAATGCTAGGATTATAGGCATGAGCTGTTGCACCCAGCCCAGGAAGGATCAAACTTAACAGTGGTCAGTTCCAGGGAGTGGTATTGGGGAAGTGGGTGAAAGGAGATTCCTCTGTTACACTATCAGGCATTTGCCATATGGTAGTTTTGAGGGGTAAGGGTGGAGAGCCATCCTTTGTGTCTCAAGGGGCTGTGACCTGCCTACCAGGCTTTGCTAAGGCCTCTGTATGTATTTATTGGTCCAACACTCACAGAGCTTTCTCACTGTGGGTGACACTGTTTATAAGGCACTGACTAGCTGACTGGCTTTCTTTTCTTGGTGGCCCTCCTTTCCCCATGGCAGAGCTGCCTGACCAACTCTTCCCAAAGCCTATTCCAGTCCCTTAAGTCCACACAAATGTGGAACTGAACTGGGAAAATCTCAAGAGCTAGAGACTGTCTTTTGGTACTTAGCATTGGGTGGGGCTTGTTGTGATGACTAGAGATTCCCAGTTCTGATTTTTGGGTGTTACAGAGGCCATTCTTTCCTCCTTCCTCTTAGTAATTGAGTACTTATAGTAGGGTGAATGTCAAATATCAAGTCCTAATCCCTGGGATTGTAAATGTTATCTTATTTGGGAAAAAAAAGTTTTTGAAGATATGATCAAGTAAAAGGTCTTAAGACGGAGAGATCCTGGATATCTAGATGGGCCCTAAAAATGCTGTGATATGTATCTTTATACAAGAGAGGTAGATAGAGATTACATAGACAGAAAGCAAGAAAGCAATGTGACCATGGAGGCAGAGATTGGAGTGATGTGGCCACAAACCAAGGAATGCTGGCAGCAACCAGAAGGTGAAGGAGGCAAGGAGGAGATTCTCCCCTTGTGTTTCTGGAGGCTACACAACCCTCACAAGACCTTGATTTTGGCCCAGTGATACAGATTTTGGACATCTGTCTTCTAGAATTGTAAGAGAATAAATTTCTATTGTTTTAAGTAAAAACAAACAAACAAAAAAAAAAACTGCAGTCTTCTGGGAGGCTGAGGCCGGTGGATTGCTTGAGCTCAGGAGTTCAAGACCACCTCTAATAAAAAATAGCCGGATATTGTGGTGGGTGCCTGTAGTCCCAGCTACTCCATAGGCTGAGGCAAAATAATCCCTTGAGCCCAAGAGTTTGAGGCTGTTATGAGCTATGACGCCATGGTACTCTACCATGGTAGCAAAGACAGACTGTGTCTCAAAAAAAAAAAAAGAAAAACAAAAAACAAAACTGCAGTCTAGTTTTCCCTCCTAGATATAGCTGCAGACTGTTGCCCAGGTTGGTGTGCAGTGGTGCAATCATAACTCACTGCAACCTCTTATCTCCTTGGCTCAACTGATCCTCCTGCCTCAGCCTCCTCAGTAGCTGGGACTATAGCAGGCATGCACCATGACACCTGGCTAATTTTTTTGTTCTTTAAAATTCTTTTGTACGGATGGGGTCTTGTTGGTTCAGGTTGGTGTTGAACTCTCAACTTCAAGCAGTCCTCCTGCTTGGCCTCCCAAAATGCTGGGATTATAGGTGTGAGCTACTGTGCTAGGCTTATTTCTGGCTTTATTTATTTATTTAATTTGAGACAGTCTAACTTGGTCACCCTTGATAGAGTGCCGTGGCGTCTTACCTCATAGCAACCTCAAACTCTTGGGTTCAAGCTGTTCTCTTACCTCAGCCTCCTGGGTAGCTTGGACTACAGGCGCCTGCCACAGTGCTTAGCCATTTTTGTTGTTGTTGTTGCTGCTGCTGCTGCAGTTGTTGTTTAGCTGTCCCAGGCTGGGTTTGAACCTACCAACCTTGGTGCATGTGCTGACACTGTAACCACTGTGCTATGGGTGCTGAGCTGGGCCATTTTTTTTTTTTTTAAGAGATGGGGTCTCACTCTTGCTCAGGTTGATCTTGAACTGGTGAGCTCAGGCAATCCACCCACCTCAGCCTCCTAAGTGCTGGGATTATAGGTGTGAGCCACCATGCCCAGCTTATTTCTGGCTTTAAAATGGATTGTTGCCCATGTTCTTGGCAGTAGTCAGTTTAATCTCTTTGTTAGTCATTGCTGACTAGGTCCTGAGAGAGTAAGAATATAGGTAGCTGGCATCATATAAGAAAATCTTCAATGTGTTTGTTGATGTTTGGGAAGAGGTTTGGTATCATTATATGGCTTTTTGTGACAACTATCACAACCAATTTATTTAATTTGGTTTTCCTTCAATGTGGGTATTGCTTTGCCATCCCAACAGTTATTCTAAAATGTGGCAGTAATCATCCTCTTAAACATGTGTGTTTTTATGTTTCAAATTCTCTGAAATCAGCCTTTATTCATAACTTCCTTTTATACCCCCAGTGCTATTAACTTGGCCGCCTCAAAATTCTCCAGCTTATTTGGCTATAATTTTGAGTGAAACAAAGTTTTCTCCCCTGAGTATTGGTCCACTTTGCAAACAAACCTTTATTTCCCTAGAAGAGATGAATTGTTTGCACCAGTGAACAAGTTTGGCATAGTGAATAGACCTGCAATGACTTTTCTTTCTTTTTTTTTTTGAGACAGAGCCTCAAGCTGTCACCCTGGATAGAGTGCTGTGGCATCACAGCTCACAGCAACATCCAATTCCTGGGCTCAAGCGAGTCTCCTGCCTCCGCCTCCCAAGTAGCTGGGACTACAGACGCCCAC
>CAUYRH010124241.1:0-19939 GCA_963574655.1 Perodicticus potto | reverse complement strand
GGTGTTGAAAAGGTATTATAAACCTGAGACTAATATAAAACCTTCCTTGACCTCCTTGCCTGTTCAGTTTTGTGCCAAGGAAGTAACTGCCCCAGTGTTTTATGTCTTGCCTTCTCTGAGTTGTTGGCAGAGCAGAGAGAGCTGCATTGAACAGTCCCAGCTTCTTTTCATTAATCACTTCTCTCTTCTCCCCAGGATCCGACAAAAAGCAAGAAAGAGACCCTGGGTTATGTCTGAACTTAGCACCTGCGATAATTGGGGCATGGATGGGGGTGTGTGTATGTGTGTGCACAGGTGCTGAAAAGTTGTGGTTACTCCATGTTCTAACTTACAGCAATTTGACCCTGCACTTGGGGTCTGTCTGTACGGTTACTTATATAATTGTAATGATTTCACTCCTAACTGTGACATTTTTATCAAATGCGTGAATAAATACATAAAGATTGGTACAGAAAAAAAAAAACCTTTGTACATCCATACAAAGTAGCCTTGTATAGCCACCAGAAAAATGATACTTTTAAGAATTTTTAAGAATTCTTTCCAAGAAGCTATGAATAATATTTTTTAAATTTTCACTTTGTTTTTACATATTATTTATTTTTATATTTTCCTTTATTTTTCAAATTCCTGACATATGAGAATTAGAAATAACTGTTTTAAAATATGAAGGTCAAGTGTTTAAAGATTGAAATATATATTAATAGGCATATAAATAGCAAATTATATGTGAACAATTATTTGGTAATGATATTTAATGTGTACTTTTAGTTGATTTTACCAGAAGCCATATATACATATATGACAACATCATTCCAATTTCCAACATCATCCCAAATTTAGCCCTATAGTTTCTACTACTGAACAGTTGAGTAAGGTACCACTATCCGCTTATGATACTTCATCTAAGGGGGAAAAAGTTCCTTAAAATGTAGGCCTTTTTTTTTTTTTTTTTTTTTAGGAAAGGTAGGCCTTTATATGTTGGATTTGGAAAGCCTTAATATGTACAGTAAGAATTACAAAGATCACACCTTTATGTCTCAAACAGAAAATGAGATATTAGCATCATAATTTGACTCAGATAACTGATTTTGAGAAGTCCATGATGTTAGTTCATGTAGCAGGTTATCATGTGTTCATAAATAGTATAAACGCCAGCTTTCTTGTACAACAATGAAATGTAATAATTCTATGAATTTGATTCTAAAACCAATTTACATACAGATGAGTCTTTTTGGAAAATTTTACCAAATAGAATTATCTTCAATGCTTTTCTAAACCAGGGATAGAAAAATGCATAAACCATTGGATTAAATGTAGAGTTCAAGTAGCCACACCAAATCAAGGTATCACTCAAGGTGGGCGGAATAGTGTAGTCCAGGAAAGGATCCATGACTGTACAGAGAAAGAAAGGGCACCAACATATTAGAAAAACACCCATCACAATCCCTAATGTCTTTGCTGCTTTCCTCTCTTTGCTTCGTAAAATTCCATGTTTCTCTTCCAATCCAATTGGAAGCTTCTGATTCATACCGTTAATTGATCTTGCCTGTCCATTAGCTATAAAATATATTCTATAATAGACATATAACATAATAGATCCAGGTATATAGAATGAAATCATAAAGGCAAGTACCCCGGATATCTTGCTGAAGAAGACAGAGCACCCTCCCATAGAGTGAACATGTTTGTAATACATCTCTTCAACTCCTTTGAAATTTAGCTCCAGAAAAATCATTCCAAATGCAAAAATAGCCGGGACACTCCAACTAATGAATATCATCACAAAAATAACAAAGATATTGATCCTGGCTTTGTATTTCAATGGGTCACACACAGCATAGTAGCGGTCAATGGAGATGAAGGACAAGTGGAAAATGGACGCTGAGCTAAGCATAATATCAGTGCTGGTGTGAATTTTACAGAAGAATTCCCCAAAATACCAACAGTGCTCAACACATCTCACCATGCTGTAAGGCATGACAAGACACCCCAGAAGAAAGTCCACGGTGGCCATGGAATGAATAAGCCAATTAGTCGGAGTATGAAGTTCCTTGAAGTGTGATATGGAAATAATAACTATCAGATTGCCAACCAGCGTGGCCAGAATTATGACCACCATTAAAGAATACAGGGAAGCACGGATGTCATTCGACCAGTTGCTTTTCACACAGGACATATTAAGGATATCGTGACAAAAGGGCATTTTTCCTGAGAGCCGTCTACCAGTTTATTTTTTCCTTGGTGTATTGAGTAATCTTTCTCCCAAATCCATAATCAGGTTAGAGTTCCATCTCCTTGAATTTTTTACTTGCACATGCAAAAACCTGGGAGGGGGAAAAAAAGAGTAAATCATTGGTAATTTGATTCCTCTCATTTCTAACACATTTACCTATTAACTTCTTGTTGAAGAATAATTATTTTGGGAGGAGACTTATTTCTAAGTTCAGTTCAATTGCTCAATAAATTTTAACTTCTAGTTGGAGATAGACATTATGCTAGAAATACGAAACTGAATTATGTGGAACTGTATGAAAAAACCACATTCATGTTCAGAGAAATTCAAATTGATTACTATCATATACCCTAATCTATGGAAACAGTTTTTCTTCCTAGAAAGCTAGAGTCTAAGAAGTAGATAGAAATTTCCAGAATATTTAGAATTAAAGTATATTCATGAAAGAGAAACATTTTAAGTGTGTTTCTTGTACAAAATTAACACCCACTCATGCCCCCTTTTGTCCTTTCTTACATGTATTTTTTTATTTTATTATTGATTATAATAAAAAATAGTTTATATACCTTTATTTCCAACTTGCAAAGCACGTCTACATAAATTCCATGCATTATTTTGTTTAGCATTTATGTGACATCTATAACATCATCATTATTCTTTGTAAGGAAAACACGTACATGTTTTATTAGCCTCATTTTACTGGCAAGAAATCAAGGGTTGGTTCATAAAACCCTAAGGCTGGTATACGATCTGAGGCCCTAATTGCTAGTTCTTTCCCTTTTTTCCCCTTTGGTTTTTACCAGTCCATCTTTCAAGATCAATCAAGTAACATTAATCTTTGAATTTTTATATAAAAATTTATGACATCTTAAATAACGGCATTAGTGAAGTATGATATTGTGGCCACTCTCATTAAGGGTTTTTAATATGCAGATCAAAGGTAAGAAGGTAAGAAATGATGGACAAAGAGCCCTGCTGTGAGAACCTGGGGAAGCTGAGCTTCTGGGTGGGCTGTGGGAGTAGTCCAAGACCTCTTTTTTCTCCTATGAAGGACTGAAACCTATTAAAAATTTTTTTCATAAAATTCCAATTTATAAAATAAGTCAAAGGAAAATCTTGTTAAAACAGAGATGGCACATTCTACTAGTCTTCCTGTTCTTGTCACTCTTTGAAGAATCTCAAACCTCCATCGGACTCACTTTGAAAATGCTCATTTGTTTCTATATAATGCTAAGCTAAATTCTAGAATGTGCATATATGTGTGCCCATATATATATAGCGAGAGAGAGACAGAGACAGAGAATGAGAAAGAGCATGTGCATGAGAGAATGGGAGAAGAGAGTAAATTTCTAGCAATTGATGAAGGCCCACAACCAACCAGTGTGTTGTGAAAATGCTAGAAAAATAGCAACAATTCTTAGAATTTCAGGGATCTGCCTTCCTTCCTCTGAGCTGATAGTTTAGATTAAGACCATGCAGAAATATAAATTTAACTTTATCTAAAAAATTGAAGAAAGACAATATTTAGGAACTAAATTTTGATATAAATAGGAAACACTTCTCCCAATCCCCTTCTGTCTTCTGTTCCTAGAGGGAAACATTCATATCAAATTAATCTATAAAACTTACTTGAATCTGCACACAGGCTCATTCCACAATAAAACAAACAGGAAACTAACACCATTATGTTATCTGAACTAGGCAGTATTTGAACTGTAATTAAAATTTCATTAAAAATGATAGACATGTCTTTACTATGAAATCTAAGTGTGGATTTAACTAAATTCTATCAAGTTATAAATGTTCCACTTAGACATTTCCCCTCACTATTGTCTCCCCTTTCCTTTTTTCTTTTCTTCACACTTTGACATATTAAAGAACTCAAGCAACACCCAAAATCACTCTTCAGAAGTATTTGCTAATTACTGGCTGACTACCTGATGTCATACTGAAGAGGGATTCTCCACAGGAAGAAAGATCCTAAAAGAAGTTAGTGAAGATGGACATAAAGCAAAATAAATGTTTTCATATTAGAAGTGGAAACTCACAGATGATGAAAAAGCCATCCGACAACTTCAAATGCCTTGTTCTTTGTGGATCTAAACTGTTCAGTCATTTCCCAAGTTAAAACCAAACCTGATTCAGAGGCTGCCCCAAGCCCCCATTAGCACATCTTGGTTTCAAAGAAATAGTGCCTTACCCATAGTATCTGAGAAATTGTTGATAACATTAATGTCACATTGGTAGAATAATTTGTCTGCTCAGCCTAAAGAATATTAAATATCATCATCTGTATAAGTATAGTTTAGTGTTATAATTTATTTTAAAATAGTAAGTGTGGATTTAACTAAATTCTATCAAGTTATAAATGTTCTACTTAGAACATTCTACTTAGAAAATGTATATAAATGTTTAAATAAATAAATGCCCTGTGATGACATTATGAGTTGAAAGCTTATCTAAGGACACTGCAAAAATGACGTTTTTGTTTCTTTTCTTCCAGCTTTGAACTTATGAGCTAGAAATGATCATTATCTATCTTTACAAATTATCCAGTTTGAATATACAATAGTAATAAGGAAAGATAACAAATCTGTTTCTGATTACCTAGCTAAAGCAAATAGTTCTGTATAAATAATCTAATCATAGAATGTTTGAAAATGATGTATACATTCAAAATGCATTGATAGGACATGGAGTTTAAAATAGATCAGTCTAGCAGGGCAGGAACTCACTGGTAGAGCACTCCAGGAACATTAATCCTATCATACCCTTTGTCCCTGGTTCCATCAACCACCCTCTCTAATTGCCCAGACTTTTATCCCCATACTGTTATAAGTATCTCCTAATCTGAACCCATCTCCCACTCTACTATGACTCACACCCATCTTTTTATGCAGTTTAGATTGCAATATTTTCTGGCATTATCTTAAATTGTCTCCTATTAACATACTTTCCTAGCTAAACCTGACCCCTGGTTAAATCCAGTTTTCTTCTCACCCACTCTTGCACAGATGCAACTGAACGTTATGGGGAAAAATAGACATCATTTTAAATTCAGGACAACTATGGACCACTAGGACTTCTCAAGGAGCTACTTCATCTCCTGGTCACTTTCATTCTCCTCTCTCTTAGATGACTGTATCTTTTCCCTTTTTGATTCCCAAATACCTTCTTTTATCTTCACTCTCAGCTGATAACTTTGCATCATGTTTCCCTGAGAAAATAGCCACAATCAGAAGAGATTGTTCATCCTCCTAACTCCATATCTACCCACCAGCCCACCCACAAGTATTCACGTATTCTGCCCACCCAGAAGGAAGGGAGATAAACAGGGTGGGGAGGAGGAACGAGGAAGACAATAAGATAAAGAAATCAAGGTAGGACATCAAATGCCCCGTGTTTTAGTCGTTGTTCTAGCACCAGGATCTGAAAAATGTCTAGAACATGTACTGAGCACCAAAATGAATGAAGAATTGAATAAACAAGCAAGTGAACTGAGGAGTTCATTAACTTATTTCTGTGCCAGGGGCCAATGAAATTTCATGCACAGGCTTGGCACCTGTGACTCAATGGGCTAAAGCGCCAGCCACATACACTTGAGCTGGCGGGTTTGAATCCAGCCCGGGCCCGCCAAACAACAATGATAGCTGCAACCAAAAAAATGGCCGGGAGTTGTGGTGGTCACCTGTAGTCCCAGCTACTTGGGAGGCAGAGGCAGGATACTCACTTGAGCCCAGGAATTGGAGGTTGCTGTGAGCTGAGATGCCACGGCACTCTATCCAGGGTGAGAGCTTAAGGCTCTGTCTCAAAAAAAAAAAGAAAGAAAGAAAGAAAGAAAGAAAGAAAGAAAGAAAGAAAGAAAGAAAGAAAGAAAGAAAGAAAGAAAGAAAGAAAATTCATGCACATACACTAAGCCTGATTCTGAATTCCAAAGATCAAGGAGAAAATGTTATAAATATCCAGACAGAAAGAACTGGTTCTTTTAAAAGGGAAGAGGTTCAGGCTAGCATAGGACTGCTCATCTGTAATTTTGGAAGCCCAAAGGCAGTAGGATGACCTTAGCAACTATTAAGGAAACAGGATGGCAATTCACCAAGCCTACATTCAGCCAAAACAGTGATTATGCAAGGGTAAATGAAAGATAATGGATATATATATACGTCTACCTGCCTTCTGAGAACTCCAAGAAATATTCTAAAAATATAAAAATTATACCAAAAGAAAAATGTCTAGATAGCAAGAGATTAGATAGATAGCAAGATTGACCTGAAACTTAAATTCTTAACTACAAATATTTTAAAACATACAAACATGTATTTTAATTTTAAAACCTATAACAATTTCTATGACTATCCCTTATTTTATCAGGATCAGTTGTTATCAGGACTGGTGAGGGGCTGGAAAGACAATCTTCTTAACTGATTTATGTAGAAAGATGTATAGCTATTAATTTAATTTTAGAAAGTTGCTCTAGCAGCATTTTTTAAAAGTTTAAAGTACTGATGTTGTTTAGTTTAATAGGTTTTGTAATACCAGCAAAAGTAAAAAATAAAATAGTGTAAACTTACATGAGACATATATACAGCAGTAGATATATATTATCAACATCTGAACAGAATGAGTTGGTTCTTTTAATAAAGAGACACATATGGATCAATGATATCTTGTTAAGTAAAAAAAAAATTACAGAGTATTTTTAGAATACCATACACAGGGATATACATATATATTTGTAATTGTGGAATATAGGTTATAGATAAGGAATGGAACACTTCAAATTCTCAAGATTGTTTTCTCAGAGATGATACAATTGAAACTCAAATATGATATGAAACTCAAAAACTAAGAAGAATCAAACAACAACAAAAAAGAAATAATACCAAATTTTAGCCATACTTTGTCCTGGGTGGTGAAATAATGAATGAGTTTAATTTCTCTATCTTTTTGACATATTACAAGTTTCTTACTATAAAAATGTCTTACTTTCATAACTAGAAAAAAATTAATGAATTAAGTGTATTGTCTGTGAATTGAGTTTTATTTCTTTAAAAAACTATGGGTGAGAAATTATTAATAAGTTTATCATGAATTATTTATCCATTTCACCTTTGTGAGAAGCAAATTGTTTCTATTGTAAAGAAAGGGGGAAAAGTGGGGGACAGTGCCTGTGGCTCAGTGAGTAGGGTGCCGGCCCCATATACCAAGGGTGGTGGGTTCAAACCCAGCCCCCACCAAACTGCAACAAAAAATAGCCATGTGTTGTGGCGGGCGCCTGTAGTCCCAGTTACTTGGGAGGCTGAGGCAAGAGAATCAACTAAGCCCAAGATCTGTAGGTTGCTGTGAGCTGTGACGCCACAGCACTCTACCTAGAGCGAGAAAGTAAGACTCTGTCTCTATAAAAAAAAAAATAAATAAAAATACATATATATGTAAATAAACAAAGAAATATTAGGGCAGCGCCTGTGGCTCAGTGGTTAAGGCGCCGGCCCCATATACCAAGGGTGGTGGGTTCAAACCCAGCCCTGGCCAAACTGCAACAAAAAAATAGCCAGGCATTGTGGTGGGCACCTGTAGTCCCAGCTACTCAGGAGGCTGAGGCAAGAGAATCACCTAAGCCCAGGAGTTAGAGGTTGCTGTAAGCTGTGACACCACAGCACGCTACCAAGGGTTAATAAGTGAGACTCTGTCTCAAAAAAAAAAACAAAGAAAGAAAGAAAGAAAAGGGAAAATCCATTTGTTTGCTCATATGTCAACATAGGCCAATAGATAGAAAAGAAAAACTATCTCCAACAATATTATGGTATATAGCCCATACATGAAAGTATTTCTGCTTTTTTGACACCAGTAAGGTAACATGAATCAAACTTAGGTAATCATAGATGGAAGATTCTACTATATGACATGGATAAACACGTACACATAAAAGTGGGAAGTCACTTGGAAATGTGCCAAAATTGTTCCCACCAAGTAATATATTTATGCAAATAAGATTTTAGTCTTATAGTTTTGCATATAGTAACAATAAGATACATTTGACTTTTAAAACCTATAAAAAGTTCTGTGAAGATGCCTTATATTACACTAAAACTAGCCAATGTACACAACATGGATGCCCTTCTTTATTCACAAGGACTTTAAAAAAAACCTACGTTTCAACTTTTCAAATGTCCTAGTTTTTTATAGATGAATTTTTAATAAAGGAAAAACATTTTTAAAAGCACATGCAAAGCCAGCTACTTAAAAATATGTAACTATTCTTTTAGCTTCTCTTACTAAATTATGTGTTCAGTCACTAAAAATTACAGTAGCCTGGTTAAAGTTCACATTAAGTGATCCTAAATTTTAATAAATGAAGAAGTACCAAGCCAATGACAAATCCATGATCTTCAAGATTCTCCCTATAAAATGCTACACTAGGCCTCTGGGTCAGTCTCTAAGATTTGGTGTGGCCGTTCAGTGTGTTCAGACCTACCTGCTCAGGAAAGAGTGGATGAGCCAGAAAACAGAAACACTGACTTTGGGCAGGGCCGTCTGCATCAATGTTCTATACACCTGTTGCTGGCTGGAGACACCTGCTGCCCCATGCTAGCCCACAGTCAACATAGAATGACGCAAATATTAAAATCTGAAAAAGATAAGCTGATAGTAAATCTGTCCGAAACAAGCTAATAATATGTTACCGAGAAATACAACTGAGCAGATGCTTTCATTCCAAGCCAGCATCAGGAAGCTAGCAGTGAGCAAACTAAATAGAGAAGGTAAATATTACCACCACTTTAAAAATAATTCCAGGCATGGGACACCAGGAACCACAGTCATTGAGTGATAACAGTATATAAATGAAAACAAATGTCCATTAAAACTGCCTTAACCTTTGACTGGTCTGAAAAAAATCATACTCCTCTATTATCTACCAGTACAAAGGAAGTAATTAGCATTTAAAAATAACTTTCAGCCAGGTACAATAGCTCACACTGTAATCCTAGCACTCTGGGAGGCTGAAACTGGAGGATTGACTAAGCTCGGGAGTTTGAGACCAGCTTGAGCAAGAGCAAGACTCTCACCTCTACTAAAAATAGAAAAACTAGCCAGGCACTCAGATGGGCGCCTGTAGTCCCAGCTGCTTGGGAGGCTGAAGCAAGAAGATCACTTAAGCCCAAGAGTTTGAGGTTGCTGTGAGCTATGATGAAGCCACAACACTACCCAGGGACCCCAAGTTTTCAACAGCAAAATGAATATGAACATGCCCAGAGATATTCGCCATTAAAAAGCAAAACCACATTGTCTTCAATACATTAAGAAATGTCTTGATGTGTGGAATTTGGGTCTGGCAGGAGAAAAGTCCCTGGTACAAAGGATGTGGCTTCAAGCCTCTAAAATCATATGGCATAACCATAGCATTGGCCACAACTTAACGATGCTGAAGCAGGAAATGTACATAGTCAATTGGGCAGCTCTATTCCTATTGTGGAGAAAGATGACACAACAAAATTCTCAAGGACTTCTAAAAAATATTCCATAAGAAGATAAATTCCCTTTACTCTGATTTGTAAATTATTTTTAGCTGGTAACTTGTACATGCAGGTATTATTGGGTTTCTTAAGCAGTTTTATTTCATGAAGCCACTGCTGATCTGAAATCAGTAGCCAGCAGTCAGTCATTTATGAAGTGCCTACTGTATGCCAGGCCCTGTATTGCATTGTCTAAATAGCTTCTTATCATAGCAAGAACACTTACTTAAAAATAGTATATTTAGAATATTTATATGTAAAAGGTCTATCACAGCCCCTAAAACTTAGTAGAAACTTGGTAAATAATAGTTATGGTATTTAATAAAATTGAGGCTGGAAATCAAAGTGGCACTCCAAAAACTGTGTTCATTTCACAGCCCTGAGGACAGATCAACTGCTAGCAGGCTTTATAGCTCCTCTTATAAAACAGACCAACTGACAGATAATATCCTCTTGATGTCACCAATGCTGAATCTTTTTATGAGTATTACAGAGTGGAGCTTTTAGGATTGTCTGTGAATGTGTTTATTGGCCACCATAAGTAGAAGAAGGGCGTGTTAACAAGACACAGCTGATACATTTTAAGAATAGTGTTTTCTCATTCTGAACCACCCTTAAGAAACTACACCTGGAATGGTATTTATTGAACTTGAATCTCTGACCTAGATGTTATATTCACATAGACCTGTAGAGGGCAGCCTCTACAAAGTTTTGTGGGACGTGGCTATGTATACCAGGTCCCTCTTCTGTCCTCCCAAAGGTCTCAGAATGGAATGACCCAACATGAAATAACTTTACCCCTCTCACTCTTTCCCCCTGTCAGAGGGGAAAGGTTGCAAGAAAGTAGGAATAACAATTCATATAGTAGATTTTCCACAGTGCCACTGACTTTCTTGTCTTGTATCTTGGGAACTCTGGAAGGCAGAACACAAAGTGCTTGTGCAGGCACAGACTAAGCTTGCATTGCAGTAATGACAAAGAGGAGAAGTGAGAAGAAGAGAAGGAAGAGGGGAGGAGGGCAGAGGAGGAGAAATTCCACATCATAACCTATTAAATCAACTTTCTGTGATTCTAATGGGTGTTTGTGTGTGTGCGCGCTTTTTTTTTTCCCAAGACAGAGTCTCACTTTGCCACCCTTGTACAGTGCTGTGATGTCACAGTTCACAGCAACCTCAAACTCTTGGGCTCAAGTGATTCTCTTTCCTCAGCCTTCCAAGTAGCCAAGACTATAGGTGCCCTCCACAATGCCTAACAGTTTTTTTTAGAGGCAGGGTCTCACTCTTGCTCAGGCTGGTCTCAAACTCCTGAGCTCAAGCAATCCATCAGCCTTGACCTCCCAGAGTGCTAGTATTACAGGCATGCACCACTGTGCCTGGCTGATACTAATATTTTCATTACTCAACTCAAAGTTTGTCTGATCAACATCTAGAATGCACATGCCCAAACATTAACTGTCTATCAGCAGGGCAACACCATCCTGACAGCTGGGCCATGTTTCTTTGGCAGGAGTTGTAAGTTTCTAGAAAGTATCAATAGCTAAATAGCTATTCATGCTGATGAGCACCTTTGCTGTATTTCTGCAGCTGGACCACCATATAGATCTAATTTTAAATCAGCAAAATTAAAGCAGTCATTCTTCTGTTAACATATTTCATTGGTCCTAAATGCAACTCTCAAGTCTTCTCCCAGTATCTCAAGGAAAATTTTTGTTCTTTATACTGTGTCAATAGATATAATCAACTAACTTCAATCTTTGTTCCATGTACATACGTTTTAATATTAATTGTGTACTTTCACCTTAGCCCTCACCCTGTATTAAGGCGTGCAGCTATTTACCCTACAAGTTTAACTATAAGGAAGGTAATATATCTATCTTAAAAAGGATAAGGATCCAATAGAAACCTGGCTTTAATAATTATTGAGCAACGTGGCTGAGTGCAGTGGCTCATACCTGTAATCCTAACACTCTGGGAGGCTGAGGTAGGTGAATTCCCTGAGCTCAGGAGTTCAAGACTCCTGAGGCTGAGGCAAAAGGATCTCTTTAGCTAAAGAGTTTAAGGTTGCAGGCGGCGCCTGTGGCTCAAAGGACTAGGGTGCCGGGCCCATATGCCAGAGATGGCGAGTTCAAACTCAGCCCCGGCAAAAAACTGCAAAAAAAAAATTATAAAAAGAGTTTAAGTTTGCTGTAAACTATGACACCTGCCACCACAGCATTCTACCCTGGGATGATAGAGTGAGACTGTATCTAAAAAGAATAATAATAATAATAATTGAGCAACAAAGCAGTGTCCAATACTTAAATCAAATAAGATGCACATTGAGTGCCTCAAGAAACCATAGGCCAGCATGACTAACAATCTACAGTGATAGAGCAATTGTTAAACATAAAGTTAAATGATTCTGCTTTGAGGATTTCATACAAATAAGTTAGATGCATAAAACATGACACTTTGGGTGGCACCTGTAGCTCAGTGGGTAGGGCACTGGCCACATCCACCAAGGCTGGTGGGTTCAAATCCAGCCCAGGCCAGCTAAAACAACAATGACAGCTGCAACAGAAAAATAGCCAGGTGTTGCAGTGGGCACCGTAGTCCCAGCTACTTGGGAGGCTGAGGCAAGAGAATCCCTTGAGCCGGAGAGTTTGAGGTTGCTATGAGCTAAGCCACAGGCGCCACCCCCGATCTCCTCTTCTTGTAAGAACACAGTCATACTGCATAAAAGTCCACCCTAGTGACTTTATTTTACCTCTTTAAAGACCCTATCTGCAAATGTAGTCACATTCTGAGGTAGTGGGGTTAGGGCTTCCATGTATGAATTTGGTGGGGGACACCATTCAGCCCTTAAGAGAACTGAAATGTATTGTTTAGGTAAATAACTAACAATCAAGACCAATGAAGCAAATAAAAATCACTGGAAATAAAAATCGCTAAATAAGAGATGTATGTTGTAATAAATCACTAGAAATAAAAATCACTATATAAGAGATGTATGTTATAATAGAAGTAATACTACCTTCAAACTCCTTGTAAGTATATATATATATATATATATATTTTTTTTTTTTTTTTTTTTTTTGCAATTTTGGCTGGGGCCAGGCTTGAACCCACTACCCTGGTATATACTGGAGCCTTACTCCTTGAGCCACAGGGACTGCCCTGTAAGTATATTTTTGGATAATTTTGATGTGCTTTTAAACTCCAATTTTTATTTCTTCTGTGTAAAACATTTTGGATGCTCATTTGATACAAACAGACAGCCCAATTCCAAGAAATATCAGTGCTCAAATACAATTTTTTTAAATCTAGTTTAATAGATAGTAGATAAAGCTTTTATTATCTGAGGGAGGGGATTGTCTAAATAAAAGGAAGTTATAATTCATTTATAAGAGAAAACACTATTAGTAGAAGCCCAGGCCAATCTTTCTTCATCTGTGACTTTTTAAATTATCCCAAACAAAAGAGAGAAGACATAAATATTCTACCAAGGTGATGAGTATACAGTAAGTATTATAACTGCTAGCATTATTTGTAGTGCTTGTCCTAAAAGGTCTGATGAAGTGTTAGGTGGCCAGTCCTTCTCATACAACCTCCCAAACAGAGTCACTGTTAAGACAGGTCCAGATGTTGGCTTCAGGCTAAACAAGCGTCCATCACTTGACACCTAAATAAATCACAGGAAAGGACAAGGTCTACCTTTCAATCCCACAACACACTTTCAAAATTCAGTATAGCTAGATGAAGAAACAATAAAAAATACTGGCCAATTTCTGTTCTATCAGAAATATTTCAAACGTTGCAGAGTACAAAAAAAATTGGAGCTACGGAGCTGACACTTATTTATTCCTGACATGGATATCTTATCATTTAGTCCCCTGAGGAAGCATCCCAGCAGTTAATAGATGTAAACCAACAGATTTGGTGGTGTAAGAGAGAAACCTAGATAAGATAAAGACTTCCTCAATTGGTCAGAAGTGGTTAACTAAGGGAGGTTAGAACTGAGGCCTGTTGTTCCCTGTCCCTTGCTCAGCCTGGTCCCCTCACCGTCCCATTGTCCTCCCTCACCCCAGAAGTTGATCTACCTGGGAAGGGGAGTGAGAGTAGAACCTGCAGGAAAAGCCAGTGGGACAAAGCGGCTGGGCAGAGCACGTGTGCACCAAGGGCTTATTTTAGGATTTTAGAAAGCCTTTTGCTTTGCCAACATCGGCTACTGTCAAATTCTCTGTCCTTCCGCTTTTCCTTCTCTGCTTTTCTCCCCGCAATGGGAGGGTTTCATTTCAACTTCCTGAGGCCACCGCTGCCCTGTGATCTGAGCGGGCTTCTGGGGGACTGGTTCTGAAACTATTCTTGTTAGATCTTCTTTCTACTCCACAGACCTTCAATAGCCCAGCCTTCTCCCCACAATCCTCCAAAGTATTTTTGTAATTCTCAAGGTCACACT
Source organism: Perodicticus potto (assembly GCA_963574655.1). Lineage (NCBI taxonomy): Eukaryota > Metazoa > Chordata > Mammalia > Primates > Lorisidae > Perodicticus > Perodicticus potto. The sequence continues at coordinate 5,755 of CAUYRH010124241.1, read as the reverse complement.
AATGATTATGTTAAGTATTTCCAGACAAGAAGTTCAGCCTGCTCATTGCCCTTCCAGATCACTAACTGAATAAATAATTAGCGAATAATTAAATAGTGAACTAATTTAACCTTATGGTAACATGCCACCAGCCAACCCTGAGAATGAAATACTACATCAGTGTTGTATTGGTAACAGCCATCATGGGGACATTGAGGGTCAGTGGCATTGCGTTGCTTCTTGTCCCAATATTGGCCACAATATAGATAGAATTATTCTTGGCCAGGCAGCTGAGTCTTTCTTGTACTGGGATGTGGCCAAACCTGGTATATGTTCATTGAAAGAGGAAAAAATTATAATAGTCAATCTTAGCTTTTAACAAATTCTGAATGATTGTCCCCTGAACATATTATATGAAATACACAAAAGTAAATTCTAAATAACAGTATATGGAAGAGAAGGATTAAGATAAGAAGGTAGTTTAGAGGAAACCCATACTTGTGAGAATTTGGTTGTAGGAAACTACATCAGGATAATGATTCCAGGTCTTATATTTCTTTCTCTGTAGCATTTTCCATACTCTATGATCATATTTTCACTTATGCGTTCACCTTACAATGTCTGCATCCTGTAGATATTATCATGCAAAAGCCTACATATCCTATCACTAAACTCATGCCTGAAAGAAAAGAGGCATCAAAAAGATATTTTGAATGAATGAACAAAAACTCACTTAAGAGGTTTTTTGGGAAGATGACAGAGTAGGAAGCACCAAGAATTTGTCTGCCCACTTAAAGAACAATAGTACTAGCAGAACCTGTGTGATGTAACATTTTTAGAGCTATAGAAGCTATTCAACTGCTTGCAACTTCAGAGGAAGGTCTTGGAAGCTGAACTGCAGTTAATTTCAGGCAATTTCAGCTCTTAGCTCAGCAGTGGCTACCAACTCACATTTCCTGGTCCTGTGATGAGCAGTCACACATGTGTTCCTGAAGCAGGTTGCAGGCAGCTCGTGGGAGTAGGAGGGAAATAAGAACCCTATATTCCCATTCAGGGATCTATGATCTGATCACTGAATGCTGCTTCTGATCATGGAGGTGCAAACACAAGGCAGGCATCCATTGTTAAACACACACACACATACACACACACACATATCCCTTCAACTGGATGAAGTGACTTCCAAGAGATTTAAAAGGCCAGTGCCTTCTCTCTCTCTCTCTTTTGTTTTTTTCTTTCATTTTTTTTTTTTTTTTTTTTTGCTTTTTCTCCTGTAAGGAGCCAGACTTTTAAGGACTAAGATATACAAAAACAATCAAACACACATAAAGTCACTACACATACCCAGGGAAATGTGTAGGGTCAGAAAAGAGTTGAGAAGACCTTAAGTTTATACCTCAATCAGATCCTCAGCATGGAAACATTCTATAACAATGAAAAAAGAGAAGTAAACAAATACACAGAGCAAACCCTGGAGAAGTAAGAGAATCTGATTTCCAGGATTATTCCATGAAAAGATTCAAATGTCTACTTATCAACAAAAAAATCACAAGTTATACCAAGAAACAGGAAAGTATAGTGCACTCAAAGGAAAAAGATAAACAACAGAAACCAACCCCCAAAAGACCACATCTAGTAGCAGACCTACTACTAGATAAAAGCTTTAAAACAGTGATTTTGGCTCGGCATCTGTGGCTCAACAGGCTAAGGCGCCGGTCATGTACACCTGAGCTGGCGGGTTCGAATCCAGCCCAGGGCCCGCCAAACAACAATGACGTCTGCAACCAAAACAAACAAACAAAAAAAAAAACGGCTGGGCGTTGTGGCGGGCGCCTATAGTCCCAGCTACTTGGGAGGCGGAGGCAAGAGACTCGCTTGAGCCCAGGAATTGAAGGTTGCTGTGAGCTGTGATGCCATGGCACTCTATCCAGGGTGACAGCTTGAGGCTCTGTCTCAATAAATAAATAAATAAATAAATAAATAAAACAGTGATTTTAAAGATGTTCAAGAAAATTTAAAAAGAAGTGGATGAAATAAGGAAAACAGTGAATAAACCAAGTGGAAATATTAATAAAGAGATAGAAAACCTAAAAGAAACCAAAAGGAAATTCTGATTTTGAACACTATAATAACTGAAATGAAAATTTCACCAGAGAAATGTAAAGACATATTTGAGCTGGCAAAGGAAAGAGTCATGGGGGCAGAGGCAAGATGACTGACTGGAACCAGCTTTCCACAGAGGCTCCCATCCAGAAGTTTACCAAGAAAGCTGATGGTTTGGATCTGAGCCAAGAGAGAAGGTTGAAGAACGTACATCAACCCTGCTGAGGTGAGCTGAAACCCCAAGGATCCAAACAAAAGGTACAAAATCTATCACCAAGCGGACAAGAGTCCCCTCTCCCATGAGAATTGCTCACAGTATACACCATACAAACAAGCGAGCAGAGTTCAAATATCCTCCCATTTTAGCCCACAGGAGAGACCCTCTTAAAACCAGACCTCTTCCCCTACTAGGGTGCCATGGCACTCTCCTGCCAGAGAGGTCTTGGATAATTCGAAGAAAACCAGTATTTGCCTTATAGCAATACCTGAAAATGACAAAGTGGTGTTACAAGGCACAGAGGCTCTTCATCATGAGATTATGAAAGAGAACTTTCCAGACATGCCAACAGATCCTGAAATTCAGATAGCAGACTGTTTCAGAAACCCAGCACAACTCAACCCAAATAAGACATCCCCCAGGCACATCATAATTAACTTCACTAAAGTTAATATAAAGGAGAAAATTCTGTAATCAGCCAGACATAAAAAAACCATAACCTACAAGAGGAGAATATTAGAATAACTGCAGATCTCTTTCTTGAAACCTTTCAAGCTAGAAGAGGGTGACCATCGACTGTTAATCTCCTAAAGCAAAATAACTTTCAACCCAGGATCCTGTATCCAGCTAAACTGAGTTTCATTTATGATGGAGAAATTAAATACTTTAATGACATTAACATGTTGAAGAAATTTGCCATAACTAAACCAGCTCTCTAGGATATTCTCAGACGTATCCTCCATCATGACCAGCACAATCCTTCACCACAAAAGTAAACTCACTCAGAAACTTATGATCAAATTCCAACTTCAACAGCAACAAAAGGATTTAAAATGTCCACTGGACTTTTGAAAAACTCAATACCCAAAATTCTACCAGGCCGATTAATATTCTCAATGTGAATGGTTAAATTATCCTCTAAAGAGGCACAGGTTGGCTGACTGGATTCAAAAACTCAGGCCAGATATCTGCTATATATAAGAATCTCATCTTACCTTAAAAAACAAAAATAGACTCAAGGTGAAGGGATGGTCACCTGTATTTCAGACAAATGGAAATCAGAAAAAAGCAGGTGTTGTGATTTTATTTGCAGATACAATCGGCTTTAAACCAACCAAAGTAAGGAAGGATAAAGATGGACACTTCATATTTGTTATGGGTAATACTCAATACGATGAGATTTCAATGATTTATATTTAAGCACCCAACCAGAATGCACCTCAATTTGTAAGAGAAACTCTAACAGACATGAGCAACTTTATTTCCTCCAGCTCCATAGTAGTCAGATATTTTTAACACTCCTTTAGCAGTGTTGGATAGATCCTCCAATAAGAAGCTAAGCAAAGAAATTTTACATTTAAACTTAACCATTCAACATTTGGATTTAACAGACATCTACAGAACATTTCAACCTATCAAACTGAATACACATTCTTCTCATCAGCCCATGGAACATACTCCAAAATCGATCACATCTTAGGTCACAAGTCTAACCTCAGGAAATTTTAAAAAATAGAAATTATTCCTTGAATCTTCTCAGATCATCATGAAATAAAGATTGAACTCAGTAACAACAGGAATCTGCATACTCATACAAAAACCTGGAAGCTAAATAACCTTATGCTGAATGATAGCTGGGTCATAGACGAGATTAAGAAGGAAATTACCAAATTTTTGGAACAAAACAACAATGAAGACATCAATTATCAGAACCTCTGGGATACTGCAAAGGCAGTCCTAAGAGGGAAATTTATAGCACTGCAAGCCTTCCTCAAGAGAATGGAAAGAGAGGAAGTTAACAACTTAATGGGACATCTCAAGCAACTGGAGAAGGAAGAACACTCCAATCCCAAACCCAGCAGAAGAAAAGAAATAAACAAAATTAAAGCAGAATTAAATGAAAATGAAAACAAAAGGATTATACAACAGATCAATAAATCAAAAAGTTGGTTTTTGAAAAACTCAATAAAATAGATAAACCTTTGGCTAACCTAACCAGGAAAAAAAAGAGTAAAATCTCTAATTTCACCAATTAGAAATGGTAAAGACGAAATAACAATAGACTCCTCAGAAATTCAAAAAATCCTTAATGAATATTACAAGAAACTTTATTCTCAGAAATATGAAAATCTGAATGAAATTGACCGATACTTGGAAGCATGCCACTTTCCAAGACTTAACCAGAATCAAGTGGAAATGCTGAACAGGCCTATATCAAGTTCTAAAATAGTATCAACTATACAAAATCTCCCTAAATAGAAAAGCCCAGGACCAGATGGCTTCACATCAGAATTCTACCAAACCTTTAAAGAAGAACTAGTACCTATATTACTAAACCTTTTCCAAAATATAGAAAAAGAAGGAATACTACCCAACACATTCTATGAAGCAAACATCACCTTGATCCCCAAACCAGAAGAAGACCCAACAAGAAAAGAAAATTATAGACTAATATCACTAATGAATAATGATGCAAAAATATTCAACAAGATCCTAACAAACAGAATCCAGCAACACATCAAACAAATTATACACCATGACCAAGTGGCTTCTATCCCAGAGTCTCAAGGCTGGTTCAATATACATAAATCTATAAATATAATTCATCACATAAACAAATTAAAAAAGCAAAGACCATATGATTTTCTCAATTGATGCAGAAAAAGCTTTCGATAATATTCAGCATCCCAGGCAGTGCCTGTGGCTCAAAGGAGTAGGGTGCTGACCCCATGTGCAAGAGGTGGCGGGTTCAAACCCGGCCCTGGCCAAAAACTGCAAAAAAAAAATTGTTAAAAAAAAAATATATATCCAGCATCCCTTCATCATCAGAACACTTAAGAAAATTAGTATAGAAGGGACAATTACTTAAAGTGATGGAGGCCATCTACAGCAAACCCACAGCCAATATTGTATTGAGTGGAGTTAAATTGAAATCATTTCCACTCATATTGGGAACCAGACAAGGTTTCCCATTGTCTCCACTGCTCTTTAACATCATAATAGAAGTTTTAGCCTCTGCAATTAGGGAAGAAAAGGTGATCAAGGGTATCCATATAGGTTCAGAAAAGATCAAACTTTCACTCTTCGCAGATGATATGATTGTATATCTCAAAAACACCAGGGATTCTACTACAAAACTATTAGAAGTGATCATGGAATACAGCAGCGTCTCGGGTTACAAAATCAACACTCATAAATCTGTAGCCTTTATATATACCAACAATAGCCAAGCTGAAAAAACAGTCTAGGACTCTATTCCATTCACAGTAGTGCCAAAGAAGATGAAATATTTGGGAATTTACCTAACAAAGGATGTGAAAGATCTCTATAAAGAGAACTATGAAACTCTAAGGAAAGAAATAGCTGAAGATGTTAACAAATGGAAAAACATACCATGCTCATGGCTGGGAAGAATCAACATTGTTAAAATGTCTATACTACCCAAAGCAATATACA
>CAUYRH010124239.1:0-11051 GCA_963574655.1 Perodicticus potto | reverse complement strand
CTACAAGCACTCGGCTATTTTGGATGCAGTTTAGCTGGGGCCGGGTTTGAACCCGCCACCCTCAGTATATGGGGCCTGCGCCCTACTCACTGAGCCATAGGCACAGCCCCTATTTTTTTTTTTTTTTTTTTAGACAGAGTCTCAAGCTGTCGCCCTGGGTAGATAGAGTGCTGTGGCGTCACAGCTCACAGCAACCTCAAACTCTTGGGCTTAAGCAGTTCTCTTGCCTCAGCCTCCAGTTAGCTGGGACTAATGGCACCCTCCACAACATCTAGCTATTTTGTTGTTGTTGTTGTTGCATTTGTCATTGTTTTAGCTGGCCTGGGCTGGGTTCGAACCCGCCAGCCTCGGTGTATGTGGCTGGCGCCCTACCCACTGAGCTACAGGCACCACCATAGCATCCTGTTTAATATTTAGAGCAGGTTCTACTGGCCTCCTACCTGCATATTATCTTCAGAACTTTAAATAAAATCCGTGATTTCTACCCAAGACAATAGTATGGGAAGCCTTTTAGTTCTCTCATAAAGACAACTCCTGTCCTATCAATCCTTACTTCAAACAAGAAAAATTTTTGTATTGGGGACTCTTAAACTTAATTTCATGCCTAGATATCTACATTTAAAATTCTTGGACATGCACCTCTAGGCAGAGTGGATGAAGGGCTGCTTTAGGAACAAGGAAGAGGACAGGAAGGAAATCAGCTTTGTGTTAGGTTGGTGTTTTTAGGGAAAACGAATTCCCAGGAGCTTTTCACATTCATATTGATACTAATACCATTTCTCCTCCCTTTTCACAGTTGTTAAAAATCACTTGTATTCATGCTCCTGACCGGCCCTCCCCCTGTGAAAGAGTGACTTGGGAGAAAAGATGGTTTCCAAACTTTTATTTTGGAAATATTTCAAGGATAAAGGAAAGTTGAAAGAGTAGTATACGGAACGCCCATATAAATTCTACCTGTGTACACCCCACAGTTAGCTTTTGGCCCTGCTTTCCTCTCCCGCCCTCCTCTCTGTCTGCGTGTGGGTTACCCCTTTACCATTTAACGTAAGAGGAAATGACAGCATAAACTGATAAACACTTTGCCGTACATCTTTTCCTTAAAAGACATCCTCCTACATAACTGCAATGCTATCACCACACATAAATTTAACATTAATTTAGTGATACCCTGTAACATGCAGTCCACATTGAAATTGCCCCAGAATGTTCCTTTTAACTGGCTGTTTTCTTCCAGGATCCTATCCGGGTTCTTACATTCTCATATCTATGTACTCTCATTTAATTTTGAACAGTCGCCCAGTGTTTTCTTTCTTTCATAACGCTGACAGTCTTTTTTTTTTTTTGAGACAGAGTCTCACTTGGTTGCCCTCAGTAGAGTGGCTATGGCGTCATAGCTCACAGCAACCTCACATGCTTGGGCTCAAACAATTCTCTTGCTGCAGCCTCCCAAGTAGCTGGGACCACAGGCACCTGCCCCAACACCCAGCTATTTTTTAGAGATGGGGCCTTCCTCTTGCTCAGGCTGGTCTCGAACCTGTGAACACAGGCAATCCACCCGCCTTGGCCTCCCAGAGTGTTGAGATTACAGGAGTGAGCCACCACACCCGCATTGACATTTTTGAGGAGTCTAGGCCAGTTCTCTTGAAAAAATGGCTCATATTCTGGATTTTTCTGATGGTTTCCTTATGATTAGATTCAGATTAAAATTTTTCTGGCCAGAGGCTGATGGAGGTAGTGCTCTGTGTCTACTACTGCGTCACACTGGAGGGACTAAATAGCGCTTTTTGTCTTATTGGTCATATTAAGAACACTCAGGTTGTGTCTGCCAGATGTTTCCATTATAAAAGTCCCCCTTTTCCTTTGTAATTAGAGAGTAATTTTTTTCTTTTTTTTGGAAACAGTCTCACTATGTCACCCTCAGTAGAGTGCCAGGGCGTCACAGCTCACAGCAACCTCAAAGTCTTGGGCTTAAGCGATTCTCTTGTCTCAGCCTCCCAAGTAACTGGGACTATAGGTGCCTGCCACAATGCCCAGCTATTTTTTTGTTGTTGCAGTTATCATTGTTGTTTTAGCAGACCCCGGGCCGGGTTCGAACCTGCCAGCCCTGGTGTATGTGGCCGGTGCCTTAACCACTGAGTTACAGACACCAAGCCTGGAGAGTAATTTTTATGATATTTTGAGACCCTGTGAATTCTCTTTCTTTAACAGCCTTTTACCCCATGGTTTGAGCATCCATTGATGAGTCTCTTGGCTAATTCAGTAATTACATTGGCAATTGCATAATAATGATTTTCAAATTCTGCCATCCTTTCTGCATGTGTTAGCTCCTTTTCTTCTATAAAGAATTGCCACGTCTCTTCCCTCATTTCTTGAATATCACTGTGGGCATCCAAGATGATTTTGAATGTACAAAGAATGATACACACTTCTCTTGACTAAACTGCCTTTGGATACCATTTTTGCCATGGCATTGTTGAAAATAGCAGTATATAGAAGTGACAGTCCTTTCTCCCTGTGGCAATGTACATTGTAAACTCATGTCTGAGAAATACATTTTCCTATTAACCAGCTCTTTCGTGGGAACAAGAAGTTGACAAAACCAAAATATATAATGTGAATCATGTGCTAATGAGGATTGAAAAACTTGTAGGTGTTCCTGTTTCTTTTTTCTTTTTTGTGAGTTCAATATATATTGACCTGCAGCTGTCTGTTCACGTGGCACATATTTGCCAGAGTAGCTAATGGTACGAAGCACGTGTGATGCTTAAAAGAAGAGGGAAAGGCAATTACAGGAGATATAAACATGCATTTGCCACAGTATTTGGGGTATTTACTTGTATCTCCGCATGGTTCTCAGTAGAGCAGCATAGAATTCAGTTCAAGATTTAGAACCTGGGCATTGTCCTCATTAGGCCTTGTTTACCTATATCACTCTCAAACAAATTAAAGGGTCAGAAGATTCAAGATCAAGATTTCAAGGATCAGCTTGCAAGTTCCCATGGAAATCACCTTTGTCTTTCCTTTTTAAGACTACTTTAAGCATATGTATTTTAATACTAAAATAATAGATAATCCTGAGGTGTTTCCTTAACCTCTTTAGGCATATTCCTCATCTATAACATAAAGTTAAAACAGGTTATCTGAACAGTTATTTATCCCCACATTTCTTTGAGTATATACTAAATGTTACAAAGTCAGAACGGGAAATGGATTACTGTACTTATTTCAAAGTGTGGCCGTTATCAGCAAAGTCTTAACCTGATATTCTGGGTAATAACTCTTACAACAGAGCTATAAAATAATGGAAAACAGTCTTGTGCATGGAGTGTGGCATTTCACATGAGACCAACCATTATCTCGATAGAAGTAGCACTCACAGAGAGCAGGATGTGAAAAAACATTTTGTGGAAGCTCATATAAACGATCCCTTATAGTTTCCTGAGTAGCTCAAAGGTAAAACATAAGCATCTTGTGTCTAAGAGCATCCGAATGTCACCTTCCCTCTGTTTTATTTGTTACGTGTAGGTTTTGTAGAGTTTTAAACAGTTCTTTTTATCGCTCATTTGATTTTCATAAAAACTGGGGTTGTTTGGAGGAAGAGTCATTAATATTCTTTACAACTTGTTCTTGTTCCTCCTTTTATGTCCGTTGCTAGTGCAGACTTCTCTCTTATGTAAAATATTCCACTGATGCCCTTGGTAGATTTAGAGGTTGTTAAAGAAATTGTAATAACAACTCAGGGAACAGTCAGGAACTGCTCGTCCTAAGCTGTCTGACCCTGACTAGCCATTCTCCTTGTAGTTTTAAATCTTTGTGTACAAGCTGTAATTCACAGAACAGTTTTGATCAATTTAAATTTAGCAAATCTTTCTGAATATGAGGGCTTTTTATTATCAGAGCCAGAAAAGTTGAGTTGAGTTAAAAGATTAACAGCTCTTAATGCCATTATCTATTAACAACGGCAGCAATATTGACATCATCATTTGGATTTATGAAAGAACATTTTACTCATGAAAATAACAAGCAAAAATGGCCAGGAAGAAGAGATTAACCTTTCTAAAACAATTCTGTGGTTTCCCCTAAGTGTTTTCCATAAATTTACCTTTTTCTGTCAATGAGAATGTTTGGCAATTCTCTTCATCAATATACATATATGTATTCAATATTTGTATAGTTTTTTTTCTCTAAATGGTCATGAGCTCTACTAAATAAAATTAAAATGTACACTCTCACACACATACACACATGTGTGCACGCACACACACATACTCTTGTCTAGCTGACCTGCCTTACCTTGCTTGGGATAATTATTTGCCATGATTAAATAAATAAATTCTTACTGCTGTTTATCCTGGAATACATTGCATTTTTGAGAAGCAACTTGATCTCATATCAGAGGCTATAAGTTTAGCGCGTTACCTTATGACTTCTAGTGTGGGGCTTTTTATTTGTTCGTCTTTTTTGTTCTGTCTATCCACAATACATAAACCAGTGTGATTTTTTTCTCTTCTAATTAGCAGTTGAACACACCTGTCATGGCTTCCCGGTTTCTGTATTGTAGAGGATGGTTGCCTGCTTTTGGTGCCGTGCAAGGCTTTCAGGGAAGTCTCTTGTTTAGTGAACAGTGATGAACCGTTGCTGGTTCTTAGTTTTAACAAATGAACCATGTGATTATGGTAAGATGTTAACAAAGGGGAGCGTCTCTCAACCTTGGCACTGCTGACACTTTGGCTCAGATAATTCTAGTGCTTTGTTGTTGAGAGACGTCCCATGTATTGTAGGATTTTTTTTAGTAGGATCCTGGCCTCTATCTACTAAATACTAGTAGCCTTCCACCCCCGTGTCCCCAGTTATGACAGCCAAAAATTTCTCCTGTGAAAGTTGCAGATATCAGGATGAAGTCATTGTTTGATAGACACAAACAGACTAGGGCCAGAAGAGCAGGAAGGGGGAGGGGTTCATGCTTACATGTCTGAGATGAAGACTTTCTCAAGGACTTTCTAAAATAGTCCCATAAGAAATTTTTTCTTTATGACTCGAGCAATTCAGATAAGATGCTGTCAAAAGAATAGCTACCCAGTTCTGTAAAGAACATCTCCACCAACGAACTGACATAAACTCTAACTTTGAGTCTCTAAAACCAATGATGTGTTTCCAAGCAGCTTATACTAGCTTCTTCTTTTGCCAATAAAAGTTTTCCCTTGCCTTCCCCTCTGTAGATGTATATGTAGTTTGGCATAGCTCTGCATCTTGGGTTATACTTACTTCTAATTCCTGAATAAATTCAACATATTCAGAGATTCTTTTCTCTAATGTTTTTTGGTTGACACTCCAAACATGGTCAGATGTCCTCTGAGGAGCAGCATTGTCCCTGGTCGAGAATCACAGACCTGGAGCATAGCTATCTACCTGTTAGGTTCTCTTCAAGGCCCCCAGTGTGACTTTTATATATTCCTATATTTTAAGCCAGATCATTGTAAACACACCTTCTGTGTCTGGACATAGTCTGTTAGCCTTTTGTGTGTGATACCATCACTGTCAAGCCAACAGAGAGACATTTACTTTAGTCTATAAAGTAAACTTTGGACAGTTTGAGAATGTGATTATTTTCTCTTCTCCTCAGATAATCTCTGGAAGTTTAATTTTTTGCTCTTCAACAAGACTAGGCATTTTTTAAAATTCTAATTTCATTCAGATTTTATATTCCTTCCTCTTACTGCGATCACATTCCAGTATAATTCTCACTTACCATTTAATTCAGCAGACTTTTTCAGAGGGTCCAGGAGCATATAGTTCCTGTCTTTAAATAACCTGCAGTTTAGGAAGGAAACTAAGGCAATATAGTCAAGTATTGTTCCAGGATGGTAGTTTCTTATTATCATCTGAGAATTACTGGGCACACTCTCTAAATAATATTCACTTCTCTATATACAGTTGCCCCTTGAACGACATGTGTTTGAACTATTTGGGGCCATTTATACGTAGATTTTTTCTGACCAAATGTGGACCAAAAAATACAGTATTCCCTTAGACCAAAACCTAAGTATTCAGTGGGCCAGCTTTTGTTTACACGGGTTCTGCAGGGCTGTCTATGGGATTCGAGTAGGCGTGGATTTTGGTATACATGGTGGAAGTGGATCTGGAATCAATCCCCTGTGTATACCAAGGGACAACTGAACTAATTATTTCTTTTTTTTTCTTTTACTTTTCTTTCCTTTTTTTTTTTTTTTTTTTTGAGACAGGGTCTCACCATATTGCCCTTGATAAGAATGCTGTAGCATCACAGCAACCTCAAACTCCTGGGTTCATGGGATTCTCTTGCCTCAGCCTCCCAAGTAGCTGGGACTACCAGAGCCCACCACAACACCCGCCTGTTTTTTTTTTTTTGTTTGTTTGTTACAGTTGTCATGGTTGTTTAGCAGGCCCAGGCCAGGTTCGAACCCACCAGCCCCAGTGGATGTGGTGCCCTAACCCCTGAGCTATGGGTGCCGAGCCTGAAGTCATCATTTCAATTTCGTAGATACTGACATGGTTTTTATAAACCTCCCAATGAAGATACCAATTGCCTTTTCTCACAAAATACAGTGTATATGTTTATGGTAGCTGGGATGCAGGTCTTGCTGAGAAATCTTCCAATTGCATTTCTTGTATATCCATAAACTTAGAGACAAATGAGTATTCAGACTGATCCCTGGCATCCAGTTGGCCAAACCAAAGCAGAGCTAACAAACAACAAAACCCAGGGCTAGATGACCTTTCTAAGAGATTTTGCTTAGATGGCTTGAAACTAGCATTTAGGGTGAGGGCAAGGTCAGCTTTGATATTGAGAAAAGAATATGTCTGAAGCCTATATGTATCTCAACAAATAATGGTACCTACAAAGATTATCTCAGTTCAATGAATGCCACCATACTTGTCTTTTGACCTCAAAAACTTCCTCCTCTTCCAATCTTTCCCTATGTTTTTTTCTAGAATGATTAAGACATAATTTTAGCTGGGTTTTAGTTCTAGTTCTGTTAGAACTTTATAGGAGCTTGTCTGATTTTTAATTCTTTCCTTCTTTATTGCCAGACAAAAGGAGAAGGAATATACACTAGGATATAGAATAGTTTGTTATAAAAATGAAAGATGAAACAGAATGAGAATATGAACCCCCATATCTTCTCGTCTTCAGTGCTGTCAGTTGGCATAGGGGAGCAGTTTGGAAAGAGCCAAAATGATGGATCTTGCATCTTAGGAACCAGAAAGAAACTTGAGAATTTCCAACCGTAAGCGCAGGAGAATCTATAGGATTTTTAAAAAGGCGAACATTCTGCGGCTTCCCTTGGTAATTCACACTAATGCTTTAACAACTTTCAGCTTAAGGAAGTTCTTTCATATGAGTTACAACCTAAATTCTTCATGCTGCTTAGGCCTGTTTCTTCTTGTTCTGTCCTCAGTGGAGGGATGGAACAGCTGGTCACAGATCCCTCCCTATACAAGAGTCATTCACATAATTGAAAACTTATTAAATCATCCCTTCAGCCACTCTTCTTGTTCTCTTCTCTTTCTCTCTCTTTTTTTCATAGCTAAATAATCCCAATTCCCTTAAGCTGTTCTCAGGTCTTTCAGACCCTTTAATTATCATTATATCTTTCTGCCAAGTTTCCTCTAAGTTCTGGGTCAGTTGTAGCCACCAGAATTAGACAGTTTCCCAAGAAGGGTTTAGACCAGTGATTTATCAACTGGTGTGCTGTAGCATACTGATGTGCCCTAAGAGGATCTTAGGTGTGCCTGGAAAATTTTCATAGATCATTAATTAAATTATTTTCAAGAGAAGTTTAAAGCACAGTAAGTATATATATATATATTTTTTTCCCTCTCTCTTTTTTTATCAACAAAATTGAAGTGAGCCGTGGAAGTTTTAACTATAGATAGGTTCAGGTGTGCTGTGAGATAAAAAAAAAATGGTTTTGGTAAATGCTGGTTTTGACAACAGTGAAGTTAATGAGATAATTTCCTCGTGCTATACTTTCTATACCCGGGGTCCTCAAACTTTTTAAACAGGGAGCCAGTTCACTGTCCCTCAGACCGTTTGAAGGCCAGACTATAGTTTAAACAAATTCATTTGTTCATTTGTATGAACAAATTCCAATGCACACTGCACATATCTTATTTTGAAATAAAAAAACAAAATGGGGGCGGTGCCTGTGGATCAAAGGATTAGGGCACCGGCCCCATATAGTGGAGGTGGTGGGTTCAAACCCAGCCCTAGCCAAAAACTGCAAAAGAAAAAACAAAAAACACAGGAACAAATACAATATTTAAAATGGAAAAAAAGGCACCCCCATCTGAAAAAAAAAAAGACTTCCCTCCTAACTTCAGAGAAAAAAGACCTTCCTTAACTGCAAAAAAAGGCCCTACTAACTGCAAAATTTAAAAAAAAATAGACCTCCTAACTTCCAAAAAAAATAAATCCTAACTTGTTCTTTCCTCGGTCCTCAGGCAGCAGCAGGCTCTGCACAGGCAAGCTCATGACTCCTCCGATCACGAGTCTCGGTCTCACCCGAGACTGAGAGGAGGAGTTGAGAGACAGAGAGAAGGAGGGGAGTCAGAGAGTGCAGCGCACATTCCACACATGCACACTAAAGCCTGGGACGAGTCGGCTCCTAAGCAGGACAGGCACCGGAGGCAAAAACACTCAGCGGGTTGGATAAATGTCCTTGGCAGGCCGCATGTGGCCTGTGGGCCATAGTTTGAGGACCCCTGTTCTATACCTTTAGTTACACACCACAGACATGGTGTTACTTTCTTTCTGTCTTTTTTTTTTTTGCAGTTTTTGGCCAAGGCTGGGTTTGAACCCACCACCCTCTGGCATATGCGGCCGGCGCCCTACTCCTTCGAGCCATAGGCACCGCCCATCTTTCTGTTATTTTTTATACCTACTTTTTTTGCTGACTCACAGTCAGATTTTCCCCCCTGTCTTTTGGAATGAGCAGAAGCTTTGATAGTATTACACTTTCCGTATTAGGTATGAATTCTTACTCAGCAGCTTATCTTCTGATCCATCATTAAACAAACTGTCGTTTAAGCACAAGTTAGAAAAAATATATAGGTTTAGATTTAAGCACCAATAAACTTATGTTTGAAATAGGCACGAATTAGTAACTGCTTTGCAATTTACTGCCTTTCTATAATGGTTTGTCTCATGGCTAGGAAAGGTTATTTTGCTGAAGTTGGTTTCTAGACCAGTGGAGCAAAAGATTGTTATAGTACATTCTGTAGCTGAACACTTGCAGTTCTTTTGACAAAGTCGTGTCTTTGTCAACAAGATGGAGAAACATATGCAACAAAGACTAGATGATCCTATTACTGGGAAGACTCATAGTTCAATAACCAGAGAGGAGTGAATCATGGATTTGTGTTGAGCTAAGGTATAGGCCGTAGTGGTATAGCCTGGGTTTGACCTTGACCTGTTTGATATTTTCACTAATGGCTTCTTAAAGATAAATCACATGTTTTAAAATGTAAAAACTTTCCAGAGTTGGGAAGAACAGCCACTCTTTACTGACCCTACGAATCAGGATTCTCTTTATCAATAAAGATATTGATACAGTTTTACAGTGGGCTCAAATTAACAGCAAAGTCCTGTGACAGATGTAAAAGGAAAGAAATCTCAATGGGATAAGTACAGAGTGGAGGAATCATGGAAACAACCAAGAACAGTATTTCACATTAAAATACTCAATAGGAGGCTCGGCACCTGTGGCTCAACGGGCTAAGGCGCCAGCCACGTACACCTGAGTTGGCGGGTTCGAATCCAGCCAGGGCCAGCCAAGCAACAGTGACGGCTGCAACCAAAAAATGGCCAGGTGTTGTGGCGGACGCCTGTAGTCCCAGCTACTTGGGAGGCGGAGGCAGGAGACTCGCTTGAGCCCAGGAATTGGGGGTTGCTGTGAGCTGGGATGCCCTGGCACTCTATCCAGGGTGACAGCTTGAGGCTCTGTCTCCAAAAAAAAAAATACCCAATAGGATATTAATACTTCTGTGCTGTTTATAGGCCTTATAAGTTTTAAAAGGACAAAGGTCTTAGGAACATTGAATAATGAGTGTAAAATTTCTTAATAAAATTTAAGGTGTTTCTTTACTGATGACCTTCTCAGCTTTTAATATGTTAACATGCGCTAAGAATTTTAAGAGGTGAAAATAATGTGCAGTGTTTGCTTAATTAATTTGACCTTCTTTTCATGAAGCATTTTGCTAGATTAGATTGGTCTGCCAGACGTACTGGGAAACACTGACTCAGAGATTTTAGTTGAGTAGGAACCCTACACAAGCCCACAGCACAGAACAAAAGAAAGTAATCTAATTATATTGTCCAGAGAAATGGAGGTACCATTCCCACCAATCATATTTGGAGAGTTGTTTTCTAAAGGACAATGGCTTAGTTTGCCTTGTGGTCATGTCCCATGAGAAACAAATAAAAGGAATAGGGATGAAGAAGTAGGGACAGATATGACAGCTGTGGTTAAATATGTAAAGTGCTGCGTGAAGGCCAAGACCACCTAGGTTTCTGGTCAGGTGGATAACGGTAATGTCTACAGCAATACCAACCGTGGTTCTTGCTATGTGCCAGACACATACTTCTTTCATTTATTAACTCATGTAATCTTAAAAAAACCCTATGAGGCAGACACAGTTAATATTTCCACTTTATAGCAGAGAAAAATTAAAACAGAGAGATGAAGTTAATTTCGTAAGGCCGTACAGCCAGTGAGTGGCAAAACTGAGCTTTGAACTCTTGGTTTCACTCCGAACGTCTGTTGAAATCCACCATGCTGATGGATTTCAGGGGGTGAAGTGCTTTTTTCTTTTTCTTTTTTTTGCATTTTTTAAAATTAAATCGTAGCTGTGTACATTAGTGCAATCAAGGGGTACAATGTGCTGGTTTCATATACAATCTGAACTATTTTCATCAAACTGATTAACATAGCCTTCATGGCATTTTCTTAGTTATTGTATGAAAACATTTGTATTCTGCATTTAGTAAGTACCTGTACCGAAGCACTTTT